>JASAMX010030032.1:0-25189 GCA_030248175.1 Microlaimidae sp. YZB2_3 | reverse complement strand
GGAGCAGGGTTTGGTTCTTCCCCTACAGCCTTGAAATTTCGGACCCCTCTAGAAAACAATCCAGGGAGCCCTCTCGTCTAAATTTCTTTTATTTTGACTTGTTTCTGATTATTTCTTAAAAAAACTTATTATTTTCTAAATAGCAATTTAAATAATGTTTGTTCCGAATAAAATCAATCAATTTTCATTAATTCTTAATTTTAACTTGGTTTAACAGCAAAGTTTTGTGCAATTAAGGAATGTTCATATTATGAAATATTATTTGAAATAATAATAATAATAATATTTTTTGTTTCCAGAAGGAATCTTCAGACAAAAAGCCAGGAGAGGGCGAAAAAGAAGGTCGGAGTAGAGGAAAACGGAATTTTCCAGAAGTCTCGGTTTGGGATCCGAGTGCGACACAGTCTTCTCGCCGAATTCCTATGGGTAAGTGATAATTAATTATCATTCTTCAGTAATGAAAGGTGCTAAAATTATCAAGGTTAGTATTAGTGAGTGATTATTGCCTGTAGCTTGCAAACTCGAATAGTTAAGTAAGTGAATAGTATTCTTGTTGTTGTTGCATTGCCTGAAATTCTCCGTTAATTCAAATTAAACTAACTTAATTAATTAATTCCGTAAGTTCAAATTCCGTTACACCACTATTTCATTAAGGGTGGTTCTTAATTTCCCTGCGTGTTAAATATCCGGGGTTCTTATCTAAGAAAGGGTTATAGAATAGGAACATTTAATTACATTAGTGTCTTTAACGCCATACATGGGTAATTTAGTCCGGAGTGCAATTCAGCCATATAGTTTTTTTTTTGATTTTAAAGAAAAAATCGGTAAAAAACGCTAAATCTAGGTCAAAAAGCCCTTTTTTGTTAGCATTTTTTTCTTTTCTCTGCCCCCCCCCCTCACTTCTAACTGGGGAGATAATAGGAAAGCAAAAAGGCTTAAAGTTATAAAACAAAAAAGTTAAAAGCAGAAAAATTATAAAAAAGATAAACCCTTCATCTCATAATTTTGGGGATTAATCCTCCCAAACCCCTTCCCCTATGCCCTTGTATGTTTAACGTTAATTACAGTGTGTTTTTTAGGTTCCGCGCAGGCAAAAAGCGGGAAAGAGAGTAAGAACACGGCGGCTCACAATCAACAACGTCAGGCGGTGCAATCTGCTGCTGCACCGGCGCCCGAAAGTGCGGCGCGGAGCTCCGCGGCAGCTCTCGGGGCACCGGGGACTCGCCAGCCGCCTTCGTCTTCTTCGGCAGCGGTGGAGTACAACGCGTTCAGCACGCTCAACGTGTGGCAGCAGCGAGCGGCAATGCGGAATCAGCAGTCGGCGGACGGTAAGGAATAAAGAAGAGAGTGTTTGGTCGGTGTGGGTAAAAGGTTCGGGGAGTTATACCCTTAAAAATCCCGGCGCGGGGGTGCCTTGAACATTCATCTCTTTCTAAAATTGTGGGAGGGGAGTAATTTGGTACACTAAAAATAGGGTATTTGAGGAATACCCCTCACGGGAGATTTTCTGAAATCCCTTTGAATTTGGGGGAAGAGAGAGCAAAATAATCGGTGTGAAGAATGAGAAAGATTAAATCGCTGGTGTTAATAGGCGGTCGGCAATGTGAAATTTTTATTAGGGATAGTTTTTCTTGAGTGGTGCTGAGTGAATTATCATTATACTTTAAAAAATTAATGTGGAAAGTGGGATTAAACCCAAAAGCGGTGAAAAAAATAATTTAATTGCACATAAGTAGGTTATGTTTATAACAAGATGTTGGGTATCAAAAATGGTAACCATTGCAAGTAAAGTATTACTTTATGTTAAAAAGACCCTTTCCGCGTGCATGATTTTTGTTTTTGATTGAAAAAATAATGTAGGCATTAATAAAAAGTAATAAATAATAAAATGATAAAATTCAATAAAATTAAAAAATTGATAAAATTCAATAAAATATAAAATGCACTAAAATTAGGCAATTCAAAAAAAATTTAAACTCATTCATTATTTTGGTATTTTGTGTTTTAGTTTCTGAAAAAATTAATTTGGGGACAGCAGGGAGTGTTTCATCCGGTCCCGTCCAGACATCCAACCGTTCTCCAGACCTCACTCAACAGCAGCACAAGGTTAGTAACTGAATTTATCTGTTTCTATTTATTGTGTTAGGCTTGAAAAATGCTCCAAGAATAGAACAAAAAAAACTAGTTCAAATTTTAAGAAGGTTTCAGTAGTTCCAGGATTTTTGGAGCTAAAACTTTTAAACACCCTCCCCCTTGCGTACCTATTCCCCTAAACCTTTTTAGTGGATGTAGCGTGTGAAGTTAAGAAACACACAAAATCTTAATAATCGCGGCACCTTAAATATTGGGTTTCTGGCTTACTTTCCTCTTCCTGAAATAAAAATAGGTCATCTTAGTCTTACATGGACAAGTTGGTCCGGAGTGGGAGGGGGCGTTAAAATCTGAGAGATTTTACCCGTATCATTTATTTCTAGAGCGCATTTTACCCCTATAGTTTTCTTTTATTTTGAATGAAAATTATGTAAAAAACGCTAATTACAAGTCAAAAAATCTTTTTTATTTTATTTTTGAGCTTTTTATTGCTTAAAACATTTATTTTAGCCTTAAAACTCAAATTTGGAGAGAGTTAGAAGTCATTTCAAAGACATTTTTTGCTTCATTTTTCCAAAATTGGGAAAGAGGTAACCTTTTCTCCCTCCTCCCCGTCGCTTCTGAGTGGGGTAAGTTAAACCCACTATCTCAAAGTTTGGGGGGTTAACCTCCCATGCCCATGTATGATCTTAGTACTAAACATAAATGCAGTAAATGTTTAGGTATATAATTTAAAAAATGGCAATTTTAAAATTTCAAACTATTTAATCAAATATTTTACTAAGAAAAGGTGAGCTTATTTCAGTGCATTTTATATGCTTTAGCTGTGTCTTACACTATGCTCCAGATCTTCCACTTCCACTCTTTAATTATAATAAATTAAAAACACCAGATTCATCCACTCTGCGAATTATAAATAAATAAAGACAATTTTTTAGCGTCAGATGTCAGCAGGCAGTCAAATAGTGGAACCACCGTCTCAAGTCCGGTCTCAGAAAGCCTTTTCAACGCAGTCCATCGTTTCCTCGAGCGGCGGGGGTATTGGGTCTTCTCAGCAGGATCGGGACGTGGACCTGAACAAAGCCCCGGGCTACCGGAAAGGCGCCACGACCCCCAGCGGTCCGCCGGCTGCCCCGCCGGCCCCCAGCGGCTCCTCCGCGCTGGACTCCCAGAGCAACACGCCGCCAAGCGCCCAGAGTCTCTCACCCCCCGTGCCGAGAAGCGTTCACTCCCAATCGGAGCAGGTGAGAAAGTTGAGCGGAGTATATGAATGAGATTGTAGATTATCGAATGGGATTGTCGATTATCTATATACTGTGTTAGCCGTCTATCAATTACCTCATACCTCATAAAAAATTTTGAATTTTTAGCCTCTGAAAACCCCCAAATTTTACTATCTGGCGACCATTTCGGGGGGGGAGGCCGCCCCCCCCCCCTCCTGGTTACGTGTACGTCTCTGCTCTCATAGTATAATACTGGATTTTTAAAGTACGTGTAAAACTATGAATTTGTGTTAAAGATTCGTTTTGGAACGTTTTTGAAAGAATATTTTTTTAACATCGTACTCAAAAGTTTGTCGAGCGGAAGAGGGGGGGTCAGATTTAAAATTATAGAGGCTGGTAAACAGTAAAGATTTTAGAAATTTGGGTGAAAGTTACAAAGGCCTCGATATTATATAGTTAGATGTTCTAGGTTTTAGGAGAGCTGTGAACGCAACTGAAAAGTCTTCAAGATTTTTTTGTAAAAAAGGTACCGCTAAAATATTGCAAAAGTTCACGTATTTTAATTTCATATCACATAACATAACATTATTATATTATTATAATGTTATTGTTATTGTTATTAATATTATAATGTTATTGTTTGTACAGATTAGCTACGGCGGGTCCCGAAGCGAATTCGGCAGTCCGGCAGCCCCGCTGAGCGCTCCGCGCCTCCACTTGAGCGGCGGAGCCGGGACGGAAAATAACTTGGGCCTCCAGCTGGGCTCCGAGCTCGGCGGAGGAACAGCGGACTTCTTCTCCCCAATCAGCCTCCCGCAGTCGTCAGGGAGTCAGTCGAGCGGTGGAAACCGACCCGCATCCGCAACTCCGACCCTCGGAATACGATCGGGTAGGTGGAATTATGCTGAATTTTTTGCTGCAGGAAATGACAAAAATTACAGCCAGTAGCCGATATTAAGGCTGGACGCATATAAGTCAATTATCTTAAGTATAATAATAATATTAATATACTCTGGAAAAAAATTATCGGTGAGACATCCCACATAACGGAGAGAGCCAGGAAACGGGTGAGAAGTTCGTCGAACAACAGGCAATCTCCCCCTGAGTTTTTGATTGTCAATTCTCAGTTAAAAACATGCAACGCAACACATTTGTTTTAAAATGGGGAAGGATTTTTGTACGCTACGCTACATTACACAAATCCCTACATTTTAAAAGAGAAGCCACTAATATTATAGTTATTACAATTTGGAATTAATTTTGTTGAGGAAAAAGCTGCAAGATATTAGCATAGGTTTTTTATTTAGATACAGCTCAAGTCGATCTGAGAAAGAACATATTTTTACTATGTAATTTTTTTAGTCTTTCCCTTAAATGATTTAGGCATATAAAATAAAATAAAAAACAGACATTAATATAATAAAGTCTTTTCTAAAAGTAAAAAATTAATATATTATCAAAAGCATATAATAATATCAATTTAGTTTTTTGTTTATAAAAAACAATATAATGTACTAAACTATAATATAATTACTAAAAAAAGCATGAATACATCTATATTTATATTTCATATAATTCTACTAACATAATATAATGTGGTTTATAACTTAATAAACTCTTAATATAAATATATAGCACTCTGTACTTATCATCAACTACTAGTAATGGCATTTTTTTAACTAACAAAAAAAATTCTCTAATTAAAATATAGTACCTTTAATACTTTTCATTCAACAAATAGTCACTTAAAAAATCTACTCACAATAACATTTACTAATTTCATTCTTTAAAACATTTAATAGGCATATTATTATTAAAATTCATCTAATTTTGCACTCCCACCACTAATAATGCATAAATATCTACTAACACCTAGTATATGCTTTTTGCATATATACGAAATGTCTGTAGCATGTATGCTTTTGCATACATGTGAAATGTCTCTTTAGCGTATATCGTCGTTACTACGGCAAAATGAGCCACTGTCATTATAAAATACACGTGACTGTGACTCGTTCTGTAGTTAATAGGGTCCTGTTTTAAATTTAAAATGAGTCACAGGCATACATGGGCATGGGGGGGGGTTGGGGGGGGTTAAAGGAGCACTGTCACAAATCAAATTCCTATATCGCCCGAAACGGACTGCTCCTTTAATACCAAACCTACCTAACTCAAATTCGGGATTTGGAGTGCTCCACTACAAGGCTACAACATTTTTAAAATTCAGCTCGATTGGTTCAGTATTAAAGGAGCAGTCTGGGTTGGGCGATATAGGATTTTGATTTGTGACAGTGCTCCTTTAACCCCCCCCCCAAATTCTGAGAAGTGGGGTTTAACCCCCCACTCAGAAGTGGGGGGGAGAAAAAGTTAACCCCCCCCCCCAATTTTGGAAAAATGAAGAAAAAAATGTCTTTAAAATGACTTCTAACTGCCTCCAAACTTAAGTTTTGAGGTCAAAATGAATGTTTTAAGCAATAAAAAGCTCAAAAATGCAATAAAAAGCGCTTTTTGACCTAAAATTAGTGTTTTTAACCTATTTTTCTTTTAAAATCGAAAAACGATATGGGTAAAATGCACTCCAGAAAAAAAACGATATGGGTATTTTGCGTTTCTCGGATTTTAACCCCCCCCCCTAATTTGGGGTTTAACCCCCCCCACTCCGGACCAACTTGCCCATGTATGGTCACAGGCACACATATTTTGTACGAACTCTGGCTCATTTTGCCGTAGTAACCACCATATGCTTTATGCATATACTGAAATGTCTTCTTTAGCATGTATGTTTACACATACATGCGAAATGTCTCTTAGCACATAATGCAATATGCATATGTGTGAAAAACTTATGGCAGAAAGGCTCGATGCATACTTATTAATTGTTTCTATTTAATTATACATAAATAAATAAGTACATTATTCAAATATTTTGCACTAATTTCAAAAAAAATTTTCTAGTTATAGCAAATATTTAGGTAGTCTCACCATGTTAGTTTTTATTACAATTCCTCACACAACTTCCACCTTTTTATTACTTACAAGGTTGTCCTTAATCATATCAATCATGCTGCACTGGCCCGTGTTATATAGTAGAGAAAGAGAGAGAGTGTGTGTGCTAATATTAAGTAAGGTGATATAAAGACCAATTTTTTTTTATATGGGGAGATTTGAACGTCTCTACAAACAAGCCACAAACAAATAAACAATTTTTTCTTGTTCGCTGAAAGTGCTTTCGTTAGGTGCAGCAATGTGTGGATTACATAATTTTGATTGATTCATAGCCAAATATTTACGAGATTAAATTTATTTTTATTTATATTTCCTTCTAGTAAAATTAGTAGTCTCCCAAGTCTCTACATAATAATTTTATTAATAAACTAGTAAAACTAGTTTATTAAATTTTATAATGTCATAAAATTTATAATATTATATTTTTAGAAGCCTCTGCAACATTACCATCTAGCAAACGGACGGATGCGGAGAGTAGTTTTAAGCAATACCACGATTACAGCGCCACCACTCCTTACAGCGCCTCCGGCCACCTACCGATGGTCTCCGACGCATCTCAACGACCAATAGGCTCCCTCCCGGCCGCCGCAACGACCAATCAGAGCGGCGTAGTGGGCGTGACGTCCCAGTCCACCACGCCCATCGTGGCTACCGACGACTGGCTGCGAAAGTCGATGCTGGGCGGCGGACAAGGGGCGTGGCCCTTGGTGCCGCCCCCGCGTGGTGACGTGACCACAGACGGCGGCGCCAACGCCATTTCGAGCTTGTCTGCCAATTTGGCAGAGCTACAGGTGCGATTCATTTTATTACAGGCTATGAAAAGGATAAAAAAGGGTCCGACCATCCTGTAAACCTTGAATCCCTCCTTGAAAAAACTACTTCTCCCCTTTTCCTTCGAATTTTCTTATTTTCTTAACTTAATTCAGAATTTTTTAATTTACCCCCCCCCCCTCTAGAAAAATTAAAAGTACTATTTTTAGCCTAAATTTACTAACAAAACGCATTTTTTTAAACAAATTAGTAATTTTACACGCTTAGCTAAATAACGTCTTTTATTTAAAAGAAAAATAATGGTATCAAAGTGTTTTTCTTTGTACATCTTCTCTCTACTCCATACATGGGCAAGTTGGTCCGGAGTGGGAGGAGGGAGTTTTTCTGAAGTGCATTTTACCCATATCGTTTTTCGAAAAATTGGTAAAAATATGTAAAAACAAAAATATGTAAAAAAAAACGCTAATTTTAGGTCAAAAAGCCCTTTTTATTGCATTTTTGAGCATTTTTTATTGCTCAAAACACTCATTTCTACCTTAAAACTTAAGCTTGGAAGCATTTTAAAATCATTTTAAAGGCATTTTTTTCTTCTTTTTTCACATTTGAGGGGTTACCCCTAAGTAAAAGGCCAAAATCCGACTAAGGGCATACCTCGGGGATAAATCCCCATAATCGCTCAGGGAGTATAGTTTTAGGGTAGATCATATAGGCCCTAGACTGTTATAAGGGGCGAGGTATTTTACAAACCTGCGCACTGCCTCCCAAATCCGAGAGGCTGTCCACCTCTATGTGTGACTAAGACATATTGTTATACATTTGCTAAAGTTTAGATGCACACTGCGAGCAGTCAGCTGGCGAGCTTGTTGAACATGCAGCAGAGCAGTGATGGCAACAGCGGGACCGCCTACCGCGGGGACGACAGCGATTGGCAGAGAATGGGCATGACGTCATCTTGGTCCAATCAGCACCATATAAATCCGAACAAAGTAGGCGATTATCGATTATACAGACAGGTTTTTTTAATGCTGCGAACGCGAAAGATTTAAACAAGTGTAAACTAAGCAAGTGAAAGTGAACCCGAAAATGGTACCACGTGTCGACCTTTAAAATTACGACGTTCTCCCTTGTTTTACTAGCATTTCTTTAAGACAATTTTTTTAACATGTTTTTAAAAAAAATACATTGTTTACTAAAACAAACTTTGAACGATCGATAATATTATGGCATTATTAAATTTAAAAAAACCTAAATCTTCGACGGGTTACGCGGGGATCCGAAACCAAAAAACCTAGCAGTATCGGTGTAAATAGTAAATAGTATTTTTTTTTAAAATAGCAAGTTGAAAAAATTATTTTGCTTTTTGATCTAATTTGATAATTAATATTTTTTTCTAGATGATGGCGTCATCGTGGTCGAACCAACCCTTGTCTACAGGGGCGTCTATCATGAATCCAATGGGAAACACAGTCGACGTTGGTAAGTTGTTTTCGTTTTGTCTTGTTTTGTTATTTGTTTGTTTTGTTTTGTTATAAAGCTTCATAAAAAACTGTTTTTACGATCCATCGCCGGCCCGCTTCAGCTATAAAAAAAGTTTTTTTTGGCTAAATAAATAGTTTTTTCGAAAAAACAGTTAAATTCATTGCAACAAATACTAAATTCAACTAAACACAAACCAAGATTATAAACGTAATTCTTTTAAATTAAATTAAATTTATTTAATTAATACATATTAATTTGATTACATTTAATCGAAATAATCCCAGTGTTTAACCGAGTGGAAAATCTAAACACATATTTGTCCGTGCATCTTATTGAACTACGGGGAAGATGGAAATGATTACGCCCATTTAATTTATTAGTCTAATAATTGTTAGGTTGTTTATTTTTTGCAATTTATTATATTTTAGGATGCTGTTTGAAAACTAAAAGACTCACAGTCGCCTCTATTTTGTACGAAATCTGACGCATTCGTTTCTGGTATCTAGTTTTACAATACTGACCATAGGTCACCGACCTTCGACGGCTCAGGGGGGGGGGTTGCACACCGGGGTGTGGAGGTTTTTGACCTCCAGGGGGGGGGGGGTCACACCCCGGGTGTTTTTTTTCTGAAAAGCAGGGGGGGTGGTCACACCCCAGGTACCATTTTTTTCGACCAAAAAAATCAATCTCTTTGACGGAAATTCAGACTATTTTGAGCATTTTTTGGGATTGTTAGTGAGGGGCGTGGTCAAAAATGGGCCTTAGGGGGGGGGTCAGGGGGTTCAAGGGGTTGATGGGGGGGGAGGGGTCAAAAATGGGCCTTAGGGGGGGGATAGGTTCTCAGAGGCCGTAGGGGGCGATGACCCCCCCCTACACCCCCCCTTCGGTGACCTATGATACTGACTGCATAATAATAATACTTCTCGATGTTTCAGGCACAATCGGCGGCGGACAGCACCTGTACAGCGCGGCTTACAACTCCAGTTTGGACGGGGGCGGTGTTTCGATCGGAGGAGGAGCCAGCAGCGGGGCTAGCAGCCACCACCACCACCAGCAGCAAGGCCCATGGTACAACAACACCACGCCGCAAATCGGCGGAGGAGGAGCAGAGTTCGGACGGGATTTCATCAACTTTAAAAATGTAAGAAGAGTTCCGTTGTCGTCTTTGTGATGTTTTAGATGTTAAACACCGTAGAAAGATGGGGGCGTGGCGGTGGTTTGGTGATGCACAATTAAATTGGCGTTGGTGTCACGCTACAAGGATAATCGGCAGGGAAGAAAAATAGAAGAGCTGGATAGTAGGAAATTGTCGTTATTACGGCATAAAATGTCGTAATCAATATAAAATGGAATTAAAACAAACTTATATAATTGCACTGATATAAATTTTGTACAAATTTATTTATGATTTACGTATTTCAATATATTACACAAAGATGTTTATGCAGTGCGAACTGCCTTGTAAATTTTTTTTTTTTAAAGCTGAAGCGGGCCGGCCATGGATATTCCATATTACCGCCTACCACCCTATATCAGCACTGTTGTTGATGTAGAATGTTAGTCAAAAGCCCCACCCCTATCAGAGGATTTTAGGGATTAGATGTGAGGTTATATTTAATAATACAGAGAGAACAATAAAAATTTATTTTACCTATCTCACATCTATTCCCTAGGCCTACGTTTGGTCGGTTTGTCTTACCGTGGGAGGAAGGCTTATCTTTTGGTTGCACAATAGTGTATGTAAAGATAAACCTACTCCTCCGGTTGTGGGCTAGGCCGCAATGGCCACACGGTAAGGACCTCAGCCCCCTCAGCGCGGCAAGCCGCTACGCCACAACACGTAACGTGGCAATTACCTCACTAAGGTGGCAATGGCGGTTTTGGTGAACCAAATCAACCACGACCTCCAGAGTGGCGTAATCCCCATTGTAGGTTATCGAGGGGGGCCTTGTAAATTAACATTGTTAGAATCCTAAGTTCTCAAAAAATGATTTATATAACTTAAACGGCATTCCACTCCATATAAAAAACTAAGGTTTTTACACTCGTTGAGTATTTTGGATTAAAGTTTATATTTATTTCACACATTTTTGTAAAAAATAAAATCATAATAAAAATGAATATTTAGGTGGCTGAAAACTTGGCAGCCCTTCAGCGCCAACCGAGCTCCAACGGGACGATTATGCAGTCTCATTTCGACAGCGGGACGCACCACCAGCTCTCATCTCACCAGCACGGTTTGCAGCAGCCGCTGGGTGGTTTGTTCGGGGGTCCGGCGGGTCGCTCGAACCAACAGCAGCAGCAACACCCCTACCTCCCGCCCCCCAATTTCAGCTCCCTGCCGCCGAATTACGCTCCATCCTCCGCTGCCGCCAACCCCTACATGCCGAGCGGCGGAGGAAATTGGGGCGACCCCCCGGCACCCCACAACCCCCCGGGGGGTGGCGGGATCGGCTACGCGGGCTACGGAGCAGTGGGGGCCGCCCCCGGAGCCCCACACCCCCTGGATAAGCCCCCGCCGACGGGAATGCCGCCCCGGGGAGTGGTCCTCAACGGGCTAGCCCCCCAACCCCCGCACCAGCAGAGTTCCTCCTCCGCCAGCAATTGGAGCAGCGGATGGGGGATGTGAGAAGGGAAATTCGACCCCCTTTTCTCCCCGGGGAAAGGGTGAGATTTTCGGAAGGCCGGCTGAAGACGGACAAGCCACAATCGCAAATTGAATTTTTAAACAAATGGATAGATAAATCTGTGAGTTGATTTAAGCGGCAATCTATTCGGGACTTGGGAATATTATTCGTTAAAGTAGAAGACGTGTGTTTTTCGTTATTTGCTTCTCAGCGTGTGGAAATAAAGAGGCGATAACTGCGATCAGTAGCCGGCTGAAGCGGATTGGAAAAAAAAGATGCAAACGGAGGAAGTTTCGACTGAAAAACGCGCGATTTTAATTAAAATCAGTTCATTTGAACGCGTAAAATTAATGTTAGTAGTGGGTTAGCTAAGAATCATACATGGGCACGGGGGGGTTGGGGGGGAGTTAACCCCCCCCCAAATTCTGAGAAGGGGGTTTAACCCCCCCCCCCACTCAAAAGTGGGGGGGAGAAAAAGTTAACCCTTCCCCCAATTTTGGAAAAATGAAGAAAAAAAATGTCTTTAAAATGACTTCTAACTGCCTCCAAACTTAAGTTTTGAGGTCAAGATGAATGTTTTAAGCAATAAAAAGCTCAAAAATGCTATAAAAAGGTCTTTTTGACCTAAAATTAGCGTTTTTTACCTATTTTTCCTTCAAAATCGAAAAACGATATGGGTAAAATGCACTCCAGAAAAAAAACGATATGGGTATTTTGCGTTTCTCAGATTTTAACCCCCCCCTAATTTGGGGTTTAACCCCCCCCCCCCCCCCACTCCGGACCAACTTGCCCATGTATGCTAAGAATCGTTGCTTTGTGATTACAAAAAAATAAGTTATAATTAATAACTTATATCCTAACATTTTAGACCGTTTTAAACTTATTAAAAAACAGCGCTTTTCTTTACATTAGTTTGGCGATTTTTGGGTTTTAAATTTTAGTAGTACCTATTTTTTATAAATTTGCCTATGCCACGATTTTTTATAAATTCAAAACCTAGCCCCAATTCAAAAGTTCAAACGCCGAACTTTACTTTTTGGCGCCCCTCAAAATTCTTGCTTTATTCACATCTTTCTCTGTTTCTTCAAAAAAAACCCAAGTAGAATCAATTCTTCCATTTTTTAGAAATACCAAGAAAATCTTGTTTTAAAGCATACGAAAAGCAGCAAAGATATAAATTTTTCATAATCATTTTTTATTTCTTGTATCAACCGTCGCAGGTCGTCTTATAAATAAATTTGTTTCATACTGAAAGCCGATTTTCAGCCTTCAAGCACTAAACACAATATGCAAAATAAACCACTGCATTCTAATTCACATCACAGGTAACAAAGTTCTCTCAAAACCGCACACAAACTATTTATATATTAAGTAAGAAAAAATAACCCCGCCAAATTACAAAATGAAGACAATGCGTTATTAATAAAGTAATAAAATGCTAAAATAAACTAATCAGTGTACGTAACAGAAGAACCTCTGATAAAAAAACAACAACAATACCAACGAACTGGTTACTTTTGGCTCCTCAAATAGGGGTTTTAGTATTTTCACAAATACAAAAACCAAAACCTAGGCTCTTGTCTGGCATAAAAAGTTTGAGGAGCTTTTTAACCAATAAAGGTAGATAATATTGAGACGTTTTAAAAGAAAATTCGTATAAAGCACGAAATGCGACAGAATTTCCAAAAATTTACCAACCATTTCATTATAAAGTTGTGTTAGATATTTTGCACTTTTTCACTGCATTACGTTTCTGCATTTGAATTAGTGCATTATACAAATTCTCCGCGAGCATAAATTCCCGACAAAAAAGGAAGCTAATTCCAGACCAGAAGCATTTACATACCACTTTACAAAAAAAAAACCGAGTGATTCTGGAAAAGCAAAAAATAACCAACAAAACCCCGATCGTTTTGCGCTATTGGTTTCAATAAAACAAAATTTGATAGCCATTCGTTTTTATTCAATAATTTTTTTCGCTAAACTAGATTAAACATGAAAAACAGTTACCGCTAATGCCAATTATTAGTTGCGTGTCTTCCGTTTGGGAGCCAGCCCTCGCCTCTCTTTTCCTCGCGAACACCGCGGTGCCCAACCCCGGCAAACAAACGAAGAGGGGCTTGAAAAAGGGGTAAATTTTTACCCCGGGGCTTGAAAAAGGGGATGAATTTTGCTAACCGGGGCTGGCAGTTCCGCTCTGATCCGCCTCAAAAACTCAGACGTACGCTGCCTCCTTTCGAAGAGCTCGCATCCAATTGATCCGGCGGATCTTTTCGCGGTAACCATCAAGTTTTAACATAAGCTTAGAAATGTAAAAATTTAATAAATAGGTCCCAAAATTGTTAGGATATAAGTTATTAATTATAACCTATTTTTTTGTAATCACAAAGCAACGATTCTTAGCATACATGGGCAAGTTGGTCCGGAGTGGGGGGGGGGGGTTAAACCTCAAATTAGGGGGGGGGGGGGTTAAAATCTGGAAAACGCAAAATACCCATATCGTTTTTTTTTCTGGAGTGCATTTTACGCATTGTTTTTGATTTTGAAGGAAAAATAGGTAAAAAAACGCTAATTTTTAGGTCAAAAAGACCTTTTCGATAGCATTTTTTAACTTTTTATTGCTTAAAACATTCATCTCCTGACCTCAAAACTTAAGTTTGGAGGCAGTTAGTAGTCATTTTAAAGACGTTTTTTTTATTCATTTTTCCAAAATTGGGGGAGGGATTAACCTTTCCCTCCCCATTTCTGAGTGGTGGGGGGGGGGGGGTTAAACCCCCTTTTCAAGAATTTGGGGGGGGGGGGGGTTAACTTCTCCCCAGCCTCCCGCCCCGCCTCATGTATGATTCTTTAGCTAACCCACTACTAACATTAATTTTACGCGTTCAAATGAACTGATTTTAATTAAAATCGCGCGTTTTTCAGTCGAAAGTTCCTCCGTTTGCATTTTTTTTCCAATCCGCTTCAGCCGGCTACTGATCGCAGTTAATTCGCCTCCATTTTTCCACAATGCTGAGAAGCAAATAACGAAAAACACACGTCTTCTACTTTAACGAATAATATTCCGAAGTCCCGAGTAGATTGCCGCTTAAATCAACTCACAGATATTATCTATCCATTTGTTTAAAAATTCAATTTGCGATTGCGGCCTGTCCGCTCTTCAGCGGGCCTTCCGAAAAGCTCAACCTTTCCCCGGGGAGAAAAAGGGGTCGAATTTCCCTTCTCACATCCCCCATCCGCTGCTCCAATTGCTGGCGGAGGAGGAACTCTGCTGGTGCGGGGGTTGGGGGGCTAGCCCGTTGAGGACCACTCCCCGGGGGCGGCATTCCCGTCGGCGGGGGCTTATCCAGGGGGTTGGGGGGCTCCGGGGGCCGCCCCCCACTGCTCCGTAAGCCCGCGTAGCCGATCCCGCCACCCCCGGGGGGTTGTGGGGTGCCGGGGGGTCGCCCCACATTCCTCCGCCGCTCGGCATGTAGGGGTTGGCGGCAGCGGAGGATGGAGCGTAATTCGGCGGCAGGGAGCTGAAATTGGGGGCGGGAGGAGGGGTGCTGCTGCTGCTGTTGGTTCGAGCGACCCGCCAGACCCCTGAGCAAACCATCCAGCGGCTGCTGCAACCGGCGCTGGGCGACATGAGAGCTGGTGGTGCGTCCCGCTGTCGAAATGATACTGCATAATCGTCCCGTTGGAGCTCGCTTGCGCTGAAGGGCTGCCAAACTTTCAGCCAACTAAATATTCATTTTTATTATGATTTTATTTTTTACAAAAATGTGTGAAATAAATATAAACTTTAATCCAATATACTCAACGAGTGTAAAAACCTTAGTTTTTTATATGGGGAGTGGCAATCGGTCGTTCTAGTTATATAAATCATTTTTTGAGAACTTAGGATTCTAATAATGTTAATTTACAAGGCAGTTCGAATTGGCATAAACACCTTTGTGTAATATATTGAAATACGTAAATCATAAATAAATTTGGACAAAATTTATATCAGTGCAATTATATAAGTTTGTTTTAATTCCATTTTATATTGATTACGACATTTTATGCCGTAATAACGACAATTTCCTACTATCCAGCTCTTCTATTTTTCTTCTCGGCCTAGCAATACGTAACTGAACGAAGTACACGGACAAATAAACATACGTATTGCTAGGCAGGGAAAGAAAAATAGAAGAGCTGGATAGTAGGAAATTGTCGTTATTACGGCATAAAATGTCGTAATCAATATAAAATGGAATTAAAACAAACTTATATAATTGCACTGATATAAATTTTGTACAAATTTATTTATGATTTACGTATTTCAATATATTACACAAAGGTGTTTATGCAGTGCGAACTGCCTTGTAAATTAACATTCTTAGAATCCTAAGTTCTCAAAAAATGATTTATATAACTCAAACGGCATTCCACTCCATATAAAAAACTAAGGTTTTTACACTCGTTGAGTATTTTGGATTAAAGTTTATATTTATTTCACACATTTTTGTAAAAAATAAAATCATAATAAAAATGAATATTTAGGTGGCTGAAAACTTGGCAGCCCTTCAGCGCCAACCGAGCTCCAACGGGACGATTATGCAGTCTCATTTCGACAGTGGGACGCACCACCAGCTCTCATCTCACCAGCACGGTTTGCAGCAGCCGCTGGGTGGTTTGTTCGGGGGTCCGGCGGGTCGCTCGAACCAACAGCAGCAGCAGCACCCCTACCTCCCGCCCCCCAATTTCAGCTCCCTGCCGCCGAATTACGCTCCATCCTCCGCTGCCGCCAACCCCTACATGCCGAGCGGCGGAGGAAATTGGGGCGACCCCCCGGCACCCCACAACCCCCCGGGGGGTGGCGGGATCGGCTACGCGGGCTACGGAGCAGTGGGGGCCGCCCCCGGAGCCCCCAACCCCCTGGATAAGCCCCCGCCGACGGGAATGCCGCCCCGGGGAGTGGTCCTCAACGGGCTAGCCCCCCAACCCCCGCACCAGCAGAGTTCCTCCTCCGCCAGCAATTGGAGCAGCGGATGGGGGATGTGAGAAGGGAAATTCGACCCCCTTTTCTCCCCGGGGGAAGGGTTAGATTTCTGGAAGGCCGGCTGAAGACGGACAAGCCACAATCGCAAATTGAATTTTTAAACAAATGGATAGATAAATCTGTGAGTTGATTTAAGCGGCAATCTATTCGGGACTTGGGAATATTATTCGTTAAAGTAGAAGACGTGTGTTTTTCGTTATTTGCTTCTCAGCGTGTGGAAATAAAGAGGCGATAACTGCGATCAGTAGCCGGCTGAAGCGGATTGGAAAAAAAAAGATGCAAACGGAGGAAGTTTCGACTGAAAAACGCGCGATTTTAATTAAAATCAGTTCATTTGAACGCGTAAAATTAATGTTAGTAGTGGGTTAGCTAAGAATCATACATGGGCACGGGGGGGGGTTGGGGGGAGTTAACCCCCCCCCCCCCCCCAATTATGAGAAGAGGGGTTTAACCCCCCCCCCCCCCCCCCACTCAAAAGTGGGGAGGGATAGAAAAGGTTAACCCCCCAATTTTGGAAAAATGAAGAAAAAAGTCTTTAAAATGACTTCTAACTGCCTCCAAACTTAAATTTTGAGGTCAAAATGAATGTTTTAAGCAATAAAAAGCTCAAAAATGCTATATAAAGGTCTTTTTGACCTAAAATTAGCGTTTTTTACCTATTTTTCCTTCAAAATCGAAAAACGATATGGGTAAAATACACTCCAGAAAAAAAACGATATGGGTATTTTTCGTTTTTCGGATTTTAACCCCCCCCCTAATATGGGGTTTAACCCCCCCCCCCCCCACTCGGGACCAACTTGCCCATGTATGCTAAGAATCGTTGCTTTGTGATTACAAAAAAATAAGTTATAATTAATAACTTATATCCTAACAATTTTGGGACCTATTTATAAATTTTTACATTTCTAAGCTTATGTTAAAACTTGATGGTTACCGCGAAAAGATCCGCGGATAAATTGGATGCGAGCTCTTCGAAAGGAGGCAGCGTACGTCTGAGTTTTCGAGGCGAATCAAGCGGAACTGCCAGCCCCGGTTAGCAAAATTCATCCCCTTTTTCAAGCCCCGGGGTAAAAATTTACCCCTTTTTCAAGCCCCTCTTCGTTTGTTTGCCGGGGTTGGGCACCGCGGTGTTCGCGAGGAAAAGAGAGGCGAGGGCTGGCTCCCAAACGGAAGACGCGCAACTAATAATTGGCATTAGCGGTAACTGTTTTTAGTTTAATCTAGTTTAGCGAAAAAAATTATTGAATAAAAACGAATGGCTATCAAATTTTGTTTTATTGAAACCAATAGCGCAAAACGATCGGGGTTTTGTTGTTTATTTTTTGCTTTCCAAATCACTCGGTTTTTTTTTGTAAAGTGGTATGTAAATGCTTCTGGTCTGGAATTAGCTTCCTTTTTGTCGGGAATTTATGCTCGCGGAGAATTTGTATAATGCACTAATTCAAATGCAGAAACGTAATGCAGTGAAAAAGTGCAAAATATCTAACAAACTTTATAATAATTGGTTGATAAATTTTGGAAATTCTGTCGCATTTGGTGCTTTATACGAATTTTCTTTTAAAACGTCTCAATATTATATACCTTATTCGTTAAAAAGCTCCTCAAAATTTTTATATGCAGTAGAGAGCGTAGGTTTTGGTTTTTGTATTTGTGAAATTATAAAACCCTATTCAAGACTGCAAAACTAGCAGTTCGTTGGTGTTGTTGTTGTTTTTTTATCAGAGGTTCTTCTGTTACGTACACTGAAATGGTAGTTTATTTTCGCATTTATTACTCTTTATTAATAACCATTGTTGTAATTTTGTAATTTGGCAGTTTTTTCTATTAATATATAAATAGTTTGTGTGCAGTTTTGAGAGAGAATTTTGTTTCCTGTGATGTGAATTAGAATGCAGTGGTTTATTTTGCATATTGTGTCTAGTGCTTGAAGGCTGAAAATCGGCTTTCAGTATCAAACAAATTTATTTATAAGACGACCTACAACGGTTGATACAAGAAATAAAATGATTATGAAAAATTTATATCTTTGCTGCTTTTCGTATGCTTTAAAAACAAGATTTTCTTGGTATTTCTAAAAAATGGAAGAATTGACTCCTCTTGGGTTTTTTTTGAACAGAGAAAGATGTGAATAAAGCAAGAATTTTGAGGGCGCCAAAAAGTAAAGTTCGGCGTTTGAACTTTTGAATTGGGCTAGGTTTTGAATTTATAAAAAATCGTGGCATAGGCAAATTTATAAAAAATAGGTACTACTAAAATTTAAAACCCAAAAATCGCCAAACTAATGTAAAGAAAAGCGCTGTTTTTTAATAAGTTTAAAACGGTCTAAAATGTTGTTTGGATTGTGCACCTAATTCACCAAACTTTTTGAATCCATTATTTAATAGCCAATTACTATCGTGTGATAAAATCGTGTCGCTAATTCTGTTTATTCTTTTTTCTTTATCATAAATTTATGCACTTTATAGCTGAAAATACTTTGTTAAAATAGTTAGTACAAAATTTATGTTGCACCATAACTACTTAAGTAGATGAAGGCTACTTAAGTAGCTGTGACTGGCTACTTAAAAAAAATCGGGTTGCACCATTTTAAGTAGGCTACTTAAGTAGGTCGATTTAAGTAGAAAATTTAAACCACCTCCAGAGGTGGTTTAAGTACCTACTTAACTATTATTGTCGTATTTTAACGTCGGTAAATGGCGTTTGTACTGCTATTAAACAATTTAAATAATCAAAATAGACCAACCCAAAAACAAAAATGTATAGGATAACTGACTTAAATTCGGCCAGCCTTAATTTCGGCCACCTGCTGTTATTTTTGCTATGCGCAAGGTTATGAAATGAATTGCACATGGCTAGATAGATGACATGATGATCTATCTAGGTATACGCAGTTTATTTGATAACTTTACGCATGGCAGAAATAACAGCCGGTGGCCGAAATTAAGGCTGGCCGAATTTAAGTCAGTTACCCTAATTCGAGAAAATCCGATAAATATTTTTAATTTTTTTATTATTAAAATAAAATTTAAATATTATTTAATTTTTTTTAAAATAAATTTTTGACCGTTTCCGATTCTAAAAAGAAACCCTTTAATATATAGCTAACTTAATTAGAGATGATTTAAATAGAATAAAGGAAAAAATCGTCATTTAACACCCGCAGTACAACTTGCTTTAGCTTTGCGCTTTTAGGCAATAGAAGGTTTTCAAAATTTAGTTGTAGACTTGATAAAACCGCAAAAGTCAACCGTAAGAAGAAGGTCAGTTCGCAATGTGTCCGTTTGCTTGTCGAGAAAATTTGGTGATTATGTATTTTATCCACAAATCCGGCTCAACTTCAAAAATAAAATTTGGGTGGTATTATTACAATTAAGTTAGAAATAAAAAAAATATACATTCGCAGATTCCAATTCCGAAGATTCTTTGAAATTACAATGAAAAATTTCTTTAAATAGGCTGTTTGCAGGAGACATCAGTGATTTTCCCTGGAACTCCAAGCTCCAGAGCACCGGAGTGGAACTTCGAAGCTTTGGGCCCTTTGGATCTCCAAAGTAACAACTGGAGCTCCGGATCTCCTTTCTATTTTTGTACTTTTTTATGAATAACTTAAAAGTAACCCCATAAATTATTTTGTAAAAAATTTTTTAAATTTTTAAAATTAAAAACAATAAAAATAGTCTTGAAAATGCAATTAGAATAATTTAACATATTTCATGCATTGGGGTTTTTTTGGGGCTGGACAGAGGAGTCCACCCCCACCCTAGAGCCAAAATTTTTGACCCCCCTAGAAAAAATCCAGGGCCCCCCGTCCCCCCAAAGCTTGAGAGCGGTCCGGCCTGACCCCCCCACCTAGCAAAGCTGACCCCCCTCCCCTCTCTCTAGACCAATTTCGAAGTATAATTTTTTTATTTACTGTCAAAAATACGTTTTTTTTAGTTTAAAACAGGTTTTTTAGTTTAAAACAGTGTTTAAATACACTTTTTAGGCCTACATAGGCTGTTTTAGTATATAAATTTCAGTATTAGACCTAAAAACACTTAAATTATTGATTTAAAAAAACTTTGTTAAAAACGAAAACGTTGAAATACTTAGTTAAGTAGTCACAAAGGTACTTAAGTAGCTACTTTGTTAAGTAGTTTATGGTGCAACCCGATTTTTCGAACTACTGAGCAAAGTAGCTGGTCACTACTTAAGTAGCTACTTAAACTGCCGATTTAAGTATTTATGGTGCAACCGGGCCCAAAGCCCTCAAAAGGGGGGCGAGATTTTGGGGAGGTTCCACATTGACTAGAAATCGGCTAAAACGGACTGAAGTATTTGTTTGGTGCTGCGGCGTGTGCGTGTTGTTGTTGCGGGTTCGTGGGTGTTTTTTTTGCTTGCTTGTCTCCGTCTGCTTTTGTTGATGTGGGGGGGTTGCTGCTCGGTGGGTGCCTGCGCGCGTGCCTGCGGTGTTGCCGTTGTTGGGGTCTCCGTGGGTGTTTTTTTTTGCCCTCCTTGCTTTGTCTCGCGTCTGCCTTTTGTATAATCTGCATCCGAGTGATAGCGGTAGGTTGTTGTTGGACGAAGAGTTCGTGGGGTGATTTTTTTTGCCTCTGGCTTGTCTCGCGTCTGCTTTTGTATTCTGTGGGGAGGGGAAAAAATTTTCAGGTAATGCAACAGAGGGGTTAGGGTTAGGGAGGTGGGAGTTTATACCGCATCTAAAATCTTAATTTCCTTTCCTGACGCGCTTTCCCTTCTCCTATTAGCTTTGCACTAGAAGCTACTTAGGTTAGATAGTTTTTTGGTTTTAGTACGCAAAGACAGAAGAGATGTGTGAGGAGGAAAAACAAAAAATTTTTGGGCGATATTCCAGGACCCTCTTACTCTTTCCCCTATCAAATTTGGCAATCCCAGACACTCCCTCAAAAAATTTTGGGGTTCCCATTACTAAAAACGCTAAAACTGAAGTATTTGGAGTATACACAAAAAAATTTTGGGCACCCCCCCCCTAAATTCCTCCCAGACACTCCCTCAAATGGGGTTCCCATTCAAGCTAAGAGTATTGAGTATAAAAAATTCGGGCATGGTTTGGGGGTCGGGTATATAATACTAAATCTGGGAGGCTGCCCACCACTTTCACGACAAATTTCTCACTTTAACAATAAGAAAAACTTCCAAAAGCAAATATTTTACAAAAATAATATTCAAAGCGGGTGCTCAATCTATGCAAGTGAAATCGAGGAAAAGGAAAACAACAAAAAAAAGCCACTGCCCTGGAGTAAATATCGTGAAAGTAATAGGGTGTCTTTACGACTTGTTCTGTTAGAGGGAAAAAGTAGTTATTTTAGCTTAGATTATTTCACCGCCCAGAGGTGTTGATCAGGTCCAGTAGAAAGAAGTTAACCAAAATTGTTTCTTCATTAATTTCCATGATTGATCCGATCAAAAAAGATTATTCTAATTTTCAAGAAAGGCAAAACCACAGTTGGGTTTCTAAAAGCAAGAGTTACGGCGAGTTCAATTATTGTAGTTTTTTGTCCTTTTAATATTTATTTATATTTTATTTCGGTTAACGTCGCTGGGAAAAATACAAAAAAAGCAAAAATGGCTTGAAATGCGTGAAAATAGGCTAAAAACTGCAAAATTTTGCTAAAATATGTCAAAAAATGCCGCAATAATCTTAGTAATTAAACGGGAAGCACGAGCACAGCTACTAATATAGCGTGGCTAGGCTAGGGTATTTTCATACCGTGTACAGGTCTGGATAGTGGATTACTTTTGGTGCAAGAATGAAGAGAAAAAATATTCTGCTGTAAAAAAAATGAAAAATATTACAAAAAATAGATGTTAAGTTCGTGTCGTTAAGTTATAGCGAGACATTGTCCCAGTCGGGATTCGATCTCCCGGGCTCCGCTACACTACAAGGGGTTCTTTCGTTCTAGCCACTGCACCACGGCAGTTATGCATCGTATACTGGGCAGAAGCGTAGCCGGTGCGTTTCGTCACGTCTTACAGAATGAAAATTGTCAATTATTACAGCCTTCGGCTATTAATTCAGGTAAAAATTAACATTTAAAAAAACCAGGGAATTATGACGTCAATTTTCAATAAAGCTAGATATTTTCTCCACGCACCTTTGACGATATGAGCTTAAGAACCATAGCTGTAACGTCGGCAAATGAAAAATTTTCCTAATTCCAAATAAAAATTAGGACTGGAAAAATTTTCAGGTGAGAAATTTCGTTAACGATATGATATAATTTATTCCGTACTATGAATATAATTAGATGTTTAAAACGCTCGTTAGTTCTTTGCTAAATCAATTTTGTCATTATCAATAACTAAAAAAATAATCGTAAAAAATTCTGAAAATTTACGTGTTTATAATTTATGTGCTTCCCAAATATTCAATGTCGTCAACAATTAATCAGCAGGAGTCATAAAAATCCCATGATATTTTAACGTGTGTGAGGTCCAAAAGTACGAAAATCAAATTCTTAACAAAAAATATTTAAAACAGATAGACTGTTCTGTTTTTTTTAGCTTTTTCAGTTGTAAAATAAACGATACAGGACATTTTGAGCCTCAGCAGCTCATTGACTGACGCGGTACGTTGTACTATCACCCGCAACTTTTACTAACTCGTGTTTTTTTAAATAACGACAGTGTTGTTGGTAACAGTGTTTTATTTACGGCAAAAAAAAGTATTTGGGGTTATACCACTAAAAAAAATCCCAAAACTTTCGACACTCTTTTTTCTTAAATTTGTGGTACTCCGGTGTCGGGACACTTCTTTAAATTTAGAAGGAGCGGTTCCACTACTAAAAACGCTAAAAAAAGTGTTTTAGGGTACGCCTAAAAAGCAAATTTCGGATAAACCATTCTCTTCTCCCCAAAAATTCTTTGGAATACCATCCTTCCCAAAAAAATTCGGAAGGCTGCCCACCTACCTATACATGAACTCTATTAGATGTTGCTCTTCCAGAATACCACTATAATTCTTAATTTATGTTCGTGTTTATTTATTTTTTTTATTTTGTTTAGCAAGAAATATGTTCATACAGGTGCAGGACACCCCCAATCCTCTCAGTTTGAAATTTCTTCCGGGCGCTCCGGTGCTCGGAGAGGGAAAAACGGCGGATTTCCCATCTGTAAAAGAGGCCATGGATTCACCCTTGGCTTTGTAAGTTTGCTAAAAAAATGTATTAGACGGCAGATAACGTGGTTAGCTGGGGTGGGCACTTTATAACTGTGCAGCCTGGTGATAATTACTTTATAATATATGGCAGCCTATAATTACTTTATAGGTGGGCAGCCTAAAGAATTTTCGGGGGGCGTACCCAGACCTGTTCACTGTACTCCGTGGATGGGGATAATAGGAGTCCGGGAAGGGGGGAAGTATTTTCAAAATGGATGGAGATGGAATTTTTTTAGAACGGGAGCACGGTGTACCCACCAACAATTAAGATAAAAAAAATTTGGGAAGGAAGAGGGAGTCTGAAATTTTGATGGTGTTTCGTACCCATAAGTGGACGTGGGTAGGGGTTATACCCCCTCAAAAAATATTGAAACTGTCGACAACCTCTTAAACTCTAGGGGTATCCCCCGGACACTCCTTCCTGAAATTTTTGAAAGTTTCAGTACTAAAAATGGATTATTTGAGGTATACCTTCTAAAAAAAATTTTGAGACACCCCTCCCACCCGAATTTTGGGGATCGGGAATGTTCCCCAAAATCCGGGAGGTTGCCCACTTCTGCTCGTACCCTCTGCCTCCCTTCATAATCACCTATTGTTAAATTTTCATTGTAGATCAAACAAAATTTTTTATCCCTGCGTCAAATCCTAAGTAGGTTCCAGGTTGCTGTCTTGTTTTTTTTTGTCAATGCGCCTCTTTTTATACACTCTCAACCTTGATAAAAAGGCTAACAAATATTTTCAAAAAATTATTACTAGGATTATGAAAACAAAATAAAACTTTAAAAAAAAACATATAAAAATCCATAATATTGACGCAAGAAAAATACAGTAATTACCTTTTAAAAACATGCAAATTTTCTAAAGGAAAATTAAATGTATTAATAGCCCTGCTGTCTTCGTCGTTACCATAACAGAAAAAGTCAGAGTCATGTTAATTTGATACAAATTGTAACTCTTTATGTCATAGTAAGGGTGTCTTAATATTTCAAACGTCCGACATGTTATAATGACAGGACAATGATGTGAACTCGTGGAGTTACTGTTTCCAGATCATATTGTTCAATTTTTAGTCAAAACATAAAAGTAAATTCGTTCTTTCTTTTTTTTTCAAAAAAACCTGCTGTAAGCGATTTCTGAGACTATGTAAAAACCAACGATAAAGTCCGAAAATTCGCAACTGGATGTTAATTTTCAGTATTATTATTATTATTTTACAGGCAGTTATTTCGGATACAGGGCGTAAAGAGGGTGTTCTTCGGCTCCGATTTCGTCACCATCACCAAGACCGACGAGGAGACTGACTGGGGCCTGGTGAAGCCAGAAATATTCGCCACTATCATGGACTTCTTCGTTTCTGGGAAGCCGCTGATGTTTCCTAATAAGACGGACGCCGAGAACAGCGGGAATACCGGTAGGTAAATAAAATGATGAAGTTGATAAATGGTCAAGCAGGATCGGGAAAATTAACTAACCACCACAAAAAAATTCAAAAATCTTGAATTCCCCTGGATTTATTTAAGACTAAAACCTAAAAACTTAGGCATTACCGGAGCTAGGCAACCACACCAGCACATTTTAAGCTCACACTGGGAATTATCTTACAACATTTTTTTACGTTTTTTAGTTATGCAATGACTACCACAACATTTTCGCTTGGTTTTTTGTTGGAACACGTTTTTTAGTTATGCAACGAGATTACCACAACATTTTCGCTTGGTTTTTTGTTGGAATTTTACATTGATCTGACTTAAAAATCAAGCCATTTGTTGGTAAAATTTTTAAAATGTAAAAT
>JASAMX010030031.1:0-62824 GCA_030248175.1 Microlaimidae sp. YZB2_3 | reverse complement strand
ATGCAACTATACACAAATTACCGATATTTACGCAGCAGAAACCGGAAGCAAAGGAAACAAAATAACTAAGGAAAAATAGTATGTGAGACATATAACTTATAACGTTTGCTAAAATCTATTCTGTATATAAAATTAAAAAAATTAAAATTGTTGAAACACATTGTTTTAACTGTCAAAAATAACAAAATCCATTAAATTAATAGACCATTTGCCTCTTTGTACATTATTTTGGAATTATAGTTATTATCATTTTCCTTTATTTTTTAATAAAACTGTTCTTGCTAAAAATTCACTTAGAACTAATTGCTTTAAAAAAACAAACCGCTTATATGAACCTTTTTGTCTCTTAATACCATTATAATACTATCCATTTCAACAAAGTATGAACATAGCTAAAAATTTTTTTTGGACTGTATTTAAAAGAGCGTTTCTGCTTTGTCCATAAAACAATCTTCTTAAATTGTCGAAAATACATCTTTCGATTGCCTAAAAGACAACTCTGATGTGTTTAAAATTTTTTTGGATTTGTTCTTTGGACACTTGGATAAAAAATAAACTAATGTTTTAAAAGAAATTCTTTCTGATTTCAGGTAGAAATTTTCACAATATTTTGTGATGTTTGATAATTGCAGAGGCCACAAACATTTCAAAAAAATTATTAATAAAAAAACGTTTTGAGAATGAATATTTAGCTAGCAAGGATGTATATAGTTTCTTTCACATTTACAGAAAATTTTTTCCTTATTTTCTTTTATTAGTTTAATTTTAATTTTCAAATATATTGCAAATATATTGAGATCAGGGGCACCCTCCGTATTAAAATAAATATAAATTTGCATGCTAGGTGATTTAATTGACAACAAGTTTGAAACATTTTGCAAAAAATGTATTAAGCCATTGTTAGAATGTCCGCAGTATTTATCAGCCAAAATATAAATTTAAAAAAAGCCAAGAATCACAAAATATAAGATTTTACAACTGTTAGATCGTGAAAGCCACCAAAATGGTAAAGATTTCAGCTTCTAAAAAAACAATATTA
Source organism: Microlaimidae sp. YZB2_3 (assembly GCA_030248175.1). Classification (NCBI taxonomy): domain Eukaryota; kingdom Metazoa; phylum Nematoda; class Chromadorea; order Desmodorida; family Microlaimidae; species Microlaimidae sp. YZB2_3. The sequence goes on along the minus strand of JASAMX010030031.1, from coordinate 61,785 downwards.
TTTTAAGTGTTTCACATTTTTTACATAAAAAATTGTTTTACCTTTAATTTGTTGTGTTCTTATTGTTATGTTTGTTGTTTTATCAGTAAATTATTTGTTTATTAATATTATAAATCGTTTCTTTTAGCAGGTGATTAATTATAAACAAATAAAATTTTGTTTTTTTTTTAAATCTCCTAAGTATAGACCACGATAACTAACAGACGATTCCAGTAGCCAATAACTCCAAATTGTACATTTTTCTCAATAAATTAAAAAAAAGTCATGTACTAACCAACAAACATAAGAAACCAACATACCCAACTTTAAAACGGGGCTCTTTTTTTATGGAGTGGATGCGTTTTTTCGTAGTATTTTTCAGTATTTTCATACAAAAGGGCCTTTTTTACCGCTAAATTTGTTTTCAGGTTGCTTTTTTCCATTCCCACTAATTAGAGTAATTGGTTATCGTGTTTTTTATAAATTGACTGTTACATAATAATGTTAAATAGTTTATTTCAATGGGTATTTTTACAATATCTATTTTTTTATTTCGAGATTAAATATACACACCCGAGTTGTATGTAACCCCTCAATAAAGTTCGAGAACAGCAATTAAAAAAACCATGCTTAGCAGAGTATTGTAAAATTTTGCCAAAGTACTTTTTAACGATTCAACTTAGGTTGTATATTTTTTCTCTGTAACTGTTAAATTAAAACAAGTGAAAACTTCGAGATTCTAAAAAATTGCTATGAGCAAGATTTACTGAATTTGAGTGCCTGTGCAGCCATATGTTTTGTTTCTAAGCTACGCGAATTATTCGCAGAATTGAATTAAAATTTTGCAAGCCTCGCTAATTTTTGCAAGCCTCGCAGTTGCCTAGTGTCTTCTGTAAATGCTTGTTTTTTTTTTACAAATGTTGAATTGATACCCATAAAGTGTATGACATTTAAAACCCTGCCGAAAAAAAGTTATTTTGCGCAATGATTATTTAAGAATTTGGCTTGTGATTAATACATATCATGATATTTTTAGATAACAATCGCTCTGGTACTTGGACTTACGACTACAATTTACAGCTCAGAACATAAACGTATGTTTTTTATGCTAATTAAACTTACCACACAATACAATTGTGTAGTATTGTTTTTGTGTTTATAATTTTTTTGTTGAGTTGCGTGAGTTATTGACCTGGGTGATTGAGGTGGTGCATGTTTGAGTTGTCAGGCCCTCTGAGTTGTTTGTTTTAAAATTTTTGTTTTGTGTGATTTGTTGTGTTGTTTAGTCAGTGTGATAAAAGTGGATTTTTGTTGTTTTATTGCGCATGTAATTTTGCAGTATGTTTTTGTTTTATGTGTGTGGTAGATTATGTGAATTCTTTGTTAACATATTTATAGGCAAATAAAATCCAGCTGACCTCGATAATAATTATAGTATTGAATCGACTATTTAATAACAAAACCATTGAAAATTTTTCACTGAAGTGGTTTAATAGTAAAGTTCAAAACCTGTATTTTAATGATTATTTATCAAAATACTTAATTTGGAACCGTAATGCAAATTTTTTAAGTGCTAAAGTTGGTTAATTTTTGTATATTTTGTGAAAAGGCGGAATTAAAAAAAGATTCTGCGATCTTATTTGTTAAAAAAAACGTCATTACCGCCCAATTTTAATTGGTCCTTTCATGTCTGCATTCTAATTTTCGACGTCAGCCAAATATAAACAACTAGCTATGTTGTTTGGGCGAGTGATTGTTTTTGTGTTGAAGTTGATTGCCTGTTTTTGTTTGTACGTTGTTTTATGTTTTATAGTTTGTAGAAATTGTATTTGCGAGTGAAATATTTTGGGGTGTGTTGCCCCCAAATGTTTGCTTTATGTTTTGGTATTTGTTTTTTTATATTTGTTTATTTAGTGGTTATATGTCTGGGTGTGTGGTGTGGGGTCTATTTTTCTGAGTAAATTGCGGTGTTGTTTGAGTTGTGTTTTGAAGTAGTGGTCTTTTGTTTGATCGATGAAGCCTTTGGGTTTGTGCGAATTTGTCTGCGTAAATTATAGTTTTGTGAATGTTTTGTCTGATTGGTGTATGTCAGTAGTGGTTGAAGTGTGTAAATGTTTCTTTCTATGTATGCGGTAAATGCTTTCTCAGTTTGCTTTTTTGTAGTTAGCTAAAGCTGTGTTTGTGTGTTGTTGTTTAAAAGTGTGCGTGTTTATTGTAGTGAGTAGTAGCAGGTGTTTAAATTGAGTGTACATAGCGTTTGGAATGAGTATATTTTGTTTATGTTTGCTAAATTGATTTAGGGTCGATTAAGGGTTGGTTCATACTTATGACGAAACGTCCTTGGGACAAAGTCCAAAAGACTTTTGTCCTTTGGACTTTTCCCTTTGGATTTTGTCCTTTGGACTTTGTCCAAAGGACAAAATCCAAAGGGAAAAGTCCAAAGGGAAAAGTCCAAAGGAAAAGTCCAAAGGACAACGTATTCATACTTTTGTCCTTTGGACTTTGTCCAAAAGACAAAATTCTAAGTAGCGTTAATACTTCGTCCAAAGACAAAAGTCCAAAGGACGTTTTGGCTTGTCCAAAGGACGTTTTGGCTTTTATAAAATTGTCCTTGAACTTTGTCCAAAGGACGTTTTGTCATAAGTATGAACCAGCCCTAAGCCTAGGAAATTTGGAGCTGGAACTTGGAGCCAAAAATAGGGAACTTGGAGTCGTAAGTTGGGAACTTGAAGCCGTAAGTTGAGAACTTGGAGCCGTAATTTGGGAACTTGGAGCCAAAAATAAAAATCGCTAAAACGTGTACCTAAGCCTAAGCAAACCCTTAATTTAAGCCAGCACCAATTTTTTCTAAAAGGCTCCAAGTTCCCATTGCTTGAGGCTCCAAGTTCCCAAAAATTTCCGATGGCTCCAAGTACCTGCTCGTGGCTCTAAAGACCCCATACCGCAAAATTATTGTGATTTTTGATAATTTTTGATGTTGGTAGATTAATGTTGGTTTGCATGTTGCTGCATTTTGTTGAGTACTTTATTTTTTAAATTGGTGATTTTGTCCGCTCCCTTGCATTAAAAAAAACAGGAAAAAACCACAAAGGAGAGTGAGCGTTTATGTCGTCTGTAATGGTAGTGTTGTCTTGCTAAGTTAGTTGGTTTAAAATGTGTGTTGTGTCTTTATTTTTTATTTCTTTGCTGTTGCTTAGTGTGTTTCATTTGGATGATGGAGATGCCTGCAACGCCTTGTTTTTGTTTTTTGTGTATGCGCAAAGGTGGATAATAGGATCATCCGGAACAAAGGTGTGACACTCGTGTTTAACAAACGCGGTCATGCGAAAGACAACCAGCGGACAGACGGTTGTCATCATGACGGACGGGTGTCATAGTGAGGGACGGGTGTCATCGTGACAGACGGGTGTCATCGTGATGGACGGGTGTGATCGTGATGGACGGGTGTCATCTCAACGGACGGGTGTCATCGTGACAGACAGGTGTCATTGTGACGGACGGGTGTCATCGTGACGGACGGGTGTCATCGTGATGGACGGGTGTCATCGTGACGGATGGGTGTTATCGTGATGGATGGGTGTCATCGTCACAAACGGGTGTCACAATAAATGTTTCAAATCGCTGTTTCCAAAGAGATTTAATCTTCCTAGCTGGCTTTCAAAAACAAAAACCACGCATTGTCATGAAAATAATACATGTATCGCATAAATGAACAGAATCTAAAGAACATATAGTAATAGTTTTTAAAAACTATAGTTTGGCATAATAGTTTGATTTATTAGCGTTCTGTCAAGTTTCAACATGTTTTTTTTTAATTTCAAAAATTTTGAGTACCGGCAAGAATACATAACAAAGAATGTGTCACAGTATTATAAACTTATTTTCTATCCGCGCATCGCTTTGACACAAATTGAACCTCTGGGAAAGGGCCATTAATTTTTACCCTTTTCCCCACTAAAAAATAATGGTGATAAATGAAACAAATCACAAAAACAATAGTAAATAATAAAATATCACAAAATAAATTTTTAAAAGTATTAAATTTTTTTTAATTATATTTGAATTTAGTGATTTTAATAAAATGAACACATAAAATTATTGTAGCTCATTAAATATTTAAATAAATTTTTTTACCATATTATTTATAAAAATGAAGAAATATATTAAACTATTAAACTAAACACAAAATTTAAAGAAATGATTTTTTTGCTATTCTGGATTTGTTTGGAATTATTATGCAGAATAAAGCTATTTTATAATATTTTTTTTAAAATTACACAGAAATCTTAAGAAAAATAGAAGTGTTGTTTGAATACGTCTTTTAGGAATTTATTGCTTGGAGACAAAGCACAGTTTCGGATATTTAAAACTTCTATAATAGGATTTTCGACAGCCGAGTAGACAATTTTGAGTAGGGCAAGAGATTTTGATTTCGCCATCTCCGAGTTCAAAATTTGAATCCCTTTTTAATTGAGCGTAATTTGTCCTTTGTCGTTCTTTTTGCTTGTTTTTTTTTTGTTTGGTTTTGTTTTTCTTGTTGTTTTTTGTTTTTTTTTTTTTTATTTTTTGATTCTTAATTTTTTGACGAATTGATTCAAATCTTTTTTTAGCGGGTTTTTGCAGTATTTTTGTACTAAAACGGGGTTTAAATTTGACCTTTTTAGGTTGGTTTAATTTGTTTCAAAGCGATGCACCAATAAAATATAAATTTTTATTATAGTGATACATTTTTTGTTATTTATTCTTGTTTTTTTTAAGCATTTTTTCTGTTTTTTGTTATTTATTCAATTTTTTGTCAAGGACACTGTATTAAATTGAAATAGTGTTTTAAAGTCAGCCAAGAAAACAAAATCTCTTTGGAAACAAGGGTTTCAAGCCATTTCCGTCACGATGAAATCCGTCCGTCACAATGACACCCGTCCATCACTATGACACCCGTCTGTCACAATGACACCCGTCTGTCACGATGATACCCATCTGTCACGATGACATCCGTCCGTCACAATGACACCCGTCCATCACAATGACACACGTCCGTCACAATGACACCCGTCCATGACGATGACACCCGTCCGTCACGATGACATCCGTTCGTCACAATGACACCCGTCCGTCACAAAGATACCCGTCCATCACAATGACATCCGTTTGTCACGATGATACACGTCCGTCACGATGATACCCGTCTGTCACGATGATACCCGTCCATCATGATGACACCCGTCCGTCACGATGATACCCCTCCATCACAATGACATCTGTCCGTCACGATAATACCTGTCCATCACGATGACACCTGTCCATCACAATGACACCCGTCCATCACGATGACCCCGTCCGTCATGATGATACCCATCCATCACGATGACATCTGTCTGTCTCGATGATACTCGTCCGTCACAATGATACCCGTCTGTCACAATGACATCCGTCTGTCATGATGATACCCGTCTGTCACGATGACATCCGTCCATCATGATGATACCCGTCCATCATGATGACACCCATTCGTCACGATGATACCCATCCATCACGATGACACCCGTCTGTCACAATGACACCCATCCGTCACAATGACACCCGTCCATCATGATGATACCCGTCCGTCACAATGACATCCATCCCTCACGATGATACCCGTCCGTCATGATGATACCCATCCGTCACAATGACATCCATCCATCACAATGACACCTGTCCATCATGATGACACCCGTCCATCACAATGACACCCGTTCGTCTGCTGGTTGTCTTTCGCATGGCCGCGTTTGTTAAACACGAATGTCACACCTTTGTCCCAGATCATCGTATCATCCACCTTTGGTATGCGCCATATGAGCAGTTCTGCGGTGTTGTAGAGTTTATGTTAGGGTGAGTACTACAGTGTTGTGTTAAGAAAAAGATTGATGTTTTTGTGTATATATGAGTAATCCTCAAAACGTGAGATTTGAGAAGGAGTTTGGCAAATTCAAAGCTCCCAAAGTCGGGGCCTGGATATGCAGAAAAAAAACAACTGATTTACAATCAAAAATCATCCCTCTCAAATCCAGATCATACTAAGTACCAAATGTCACCTTTTTGTCAAGCTGCAAAGTCTATGACACATCATCATGATTGTCGATCACTTTGACACATACCATCTTGTGAGTTCTAAATATCAAAGATTATAAATCAAGGTTTACAATTTACATGACTACAATATTAAACGAAAATGCGATGTGTAAATTGCAGAATTTAGTTAAAACTGCTTTACTAAAATGTAAATATTTTTTTAATATTTTTAGCTATAAAACGTGCGTTTGATCGTCTGGATTCTCTTGGTTTTAACAAGCGCAATTTCGACCGACTTGACTCTCTAGGATTCAAAAAAAGGGCTTTTGATCGTCTGGATTCACTTGGATTCAACAAACGAGCTTTTGATCGTCTAGATTCTCTTGGTTTTAACAAACGGCAGTTTGACAAGTTGGATTCACTTGGATTCAACAAACGAGCTTTTGACCGTCTAGATTCCTTGGGTTTTAATAAACGTCAGTTTGACAGATTGGATTCAATTGGATTCAACAAACGAGCTTTTGACCGTCTAGATTCTCTTGGCTTCAACAAACGTCAGTTTGACAGATTGGATTCCCTTGGTTTCAAAAGACGCTAGACTGACCATCTCGTTTTGTTGAATCCAAAACAAGACAGTTGGACAGATTGAATTTGATTTAAAAATGTTCATTTTGCCTTTTTGGTTTAACAAAAAAAAATCGGTCGTTTTAAGTTATTTAAAAAGAAATAATTAAAAGTAACTTGATTATTGGAATAGTAATACATAATAATTTTAAAGAAGTTAATAATAAAATTTTAGAATATTTATAATCAATTGACGGTTCTAAACAAACTGTTTATCAAAGTGTCCTACCATTAAAATTTTTTTTGAAAATTAAAAGGAAAAGGCAATAAAAATCTATTGCGAGTGAAGGGTTATCAAAAATATATAACATAAAAATAGAGAAAAAAATTTATCCTATACGTCGCTAAAAAACATTTAAAGCTCCAATGGGACAAGCTTCAATTAAAATTTTTGAGTGATTTAATCAAGGCTCTGTTTCTGACGTGTATGGTTAAATTGGGGCGTGTAACGGTTGAAATAAAGGCATGATCATAGGTTATAATTATGGCATGTCCTAATGAAAACGATACAGTCTACTTGGAGGCCTACATAATGGGAGGGGCTAATTGGAGGCCTTATTTGGGCGATAAATTATGTTTGAGTAATTTACATAATTAAATATTTTTTTATTTTATTGTTATATATTTTGATGTTGTTTAAAACAATGATGGTAGCCACATCAAAATCATACTTTGTTTCGTTTAAATTCAAATTTATTTCAGGATTTAGTTATCAATAGTTTAATTAAAATATATTTTAATTTGAATAGCTTTAAATTAAAAATAAATCAAATAACAATTATTTTAATTTAAAACAACATGAATTTTAGTTGTTATGTTAAAATTGATCTTTATTTCTGCTTGTACAAAGAAATTGTTTTAATCATTTCCTATTAAAATTGTAATTAAGATAAATATAAAACTGGGATTTTTGTATTTTACTGCTGTTAATTTTTGGGTTTTAACTTCTTTAAGTTTTTTTGCATGGATTGTTTTTATAGATTCTGATTGAAATTGAGCCATAAACACACAATATTTTGTACAAAAAATTGTATAAGTTTAAGGAGTTTGTTAATTGCAGTTAAAACTGGTAATCTTTTCAATATACTTGATTAAGTAGGATATTCCATAGTAGTTTAGTGGTTAATAAACAACTCTTAAATAATCAAATTATTTTAATTTTTGAAAATCGGCAATTTTAATATTGGATTTCGGATTTTCAAAACATTTTTTTGATTTTTGTTAACTCAAAAGTAAATAATTTTGATAGTTAATAAATTCTTGTTCTATAAAATTTATCTAATACATAAATTAATTATTCATAATTATTAATTTTATTTTTGGAATCTGTTCTGGTCTTTTATGCACTAAGTTTGTTTGTTTAGTGATCAGGTGCAAAATGTGCTCTAATAAATTGTTGCTGAAAATACATTTTAACGCATTTTAGGATCAAAATTAAATTTAACATTATATTTTTATGCATAAGCATGCATGTATTGTTATGCATACATTTAATTTTTATGTATGTATTGTTCCTACAATAGACTAGTTCTGAATAAACATTTTTGCTGTAGGCATAACAATACAAAAATTAGAAAAATAAAATTTTACGAAATTGTGATTCTCTTAGTTTCTTTAGTTTACACCTATACTTAATTAAAATCGCCACACAATTATATGTTTCACTATATTAAAGTGTTTTAATATATCAGTTTGTTCTACATAAATATGGGGCTTCAATTAAACATCACAATAGTTAAAAATCATCACTAAAATAATACTTTTGTCAACATTGAAGTTGAATTAGCAAAAATAAAGTTAAAATTTGTCCTTTTAAATTATTTCAAAGCTACATAACTTCAACAGCTACATACTACATAACAACTACATACTTTTTGATAAGGTTCTGGTGAAAACCTCTATTCCAAACCTTTTTTGCACAAAATTAGAAGTTTTTTCCGTAATTAAAACATTAGTAAAATATGTACCAAACGGACGAGTAGTGACGAACACGCCAAGAGGCAATATTTAAAATGTTTGAAAGGCAAACCGTGAAATGTACTTGTGGCTCGCCGTTTCTCATTCGACCAAAATCACGCAAGAAAGATTTGCATACAAGGTGGTTTATTTTGTATGACAATAGTTGGCGCACAGCTGTTTGGTTATTTCGTATGATGTTCAATTCAGTATTAGTACGTTTAGTAGTGTTTGCGCGGTTTTTCAACAAAAAATGCAGGTAATAGAATTGCGTAACTTTAAATGAATAGTTTTAAGCCAACCTTGAAATATGTTTCACATTATTTTAGTTGCTGTTTTTATACTCCTTTTTATCTTTTTTTATAAGTGCTGATAAAAAAAATAATTTAGAAAATTTGTTTTTGGAATATAAAATAAACATTACCTGCATTTACCTCTAATTTATATGAAAAAATAGAACAAAAATATAGGACGGAGCTCCAAAATTCGGGAAAGCTCCAGAATTCGCTTCGTAGTTTCAAGGAACATTATGACAAATCATTGCCGGAGCTCCGGAGCTTGATATTGGAGGGTAGGAACATCACTAGCCTTTACCTAGTCAGTTATAAATTAGATATCAAAACTTTATTTTCTTTTACAAAATAACAAAAAAATTGAAGTGAAACATACCAGAAAACTTAACAATAGCCGCATGGCTGACATGGGCTACTTATCAGCGAAATATTCGCATTATAATTCTGGAAGGATTATACACACTTAGAAACACAACACAAATAACAACTGCTATCGTATATTGCAAGGAAATACTGCAAAAACAATGTATTGGAAACTGGAGGTTGAACCAGAGGTTAAAATCGGAAATACCTTTTTGTGGGAGAAATCTTATATCCTGAACGGTTATATTATTAAATAACATAGAAAAACAACAAAGCTAAGATTCTGACCACTTTTTATCAATTAAAACTTAAAACTAACCCAGAGCTTATAATTACTGTATTTTTTCAACCTCTGGTTCAACCTCTGTGGCAACGGCGCAAAACGCATTTTAATTTTTTTATGATTTTTAATTTTGGTATAAAATTAATTTATTTGGTACTCAAAGGAAAGTACGAATTCATATAGAAATTTTGCAGCTTTAAATTTTTTTATAATTTTGAGGAAATATAATGACAAACTTGTTAAGAATACAAAACTGAAACTTTTTTTTCAACTTCTGATGCAACGCCGCGACAAGAGTTCCTATTTTATTTTTTTTACAATTTTCAACCTCTGGCTTAGGCTAACTCGATTTTACTCGACTTTTTTTTAAGGTTAAGCCCATGTGTTCCTAAACCTGAGCGGTGCCTTAAAAACAACCTAAACTTTAACAAATAGCTGTGCGAAGAAAGTTTAGGTTGTTTTTTAGGCTTTGCTTAGGCTTAGTAACGCGTAAACTTAACCTTAAAAAAATCGAGAAAAAAAAGTGGAGTAAAACCGAGTTAATCATTGTGACAATTTATTTCAGAGATTGAAAAAAAAAACTATTTCTTTCAAGATTTGATTAGATTTTTTTTGTGTTTTTCAAACCATAAAAAATTATAGAGCTGCAAAATGTATATATGTATTTGTAAAAAAATTGTAAAAAAAAAATAAAATAGAAACTCTTGTCGCGGCGTTGCAACACATTTGTTCAGAGGTTGAAAAAAAAGTTTCAGTTTCGTCTTCTTAACAAGCTTGTCATTATATTCCCTCAAAATTAAAAAAAATAATAAAGCTGCAAAATTTCTATATGAATTTGTATTTTCCTTTGAGAACCAAATAAATTAATTTTCTTCCAAAATTAAAAATCATAAAAAAAGAATTTAAAATGTGTTTTGCGCCGTTGCCACAGAGGTTGAACCAGAGGTTGAAAAAATACAATAACCATAAGCTCTGGGTTAGTTTTGAGTTTTTATTGATAAAAAGGAATCAGAGTTTAAGCTTTGTTGTTTTTCTATGTTATTTATTAATTTAACCTTTCAGGATATAAGATTTCTCCCACGAAAAGGTATTTCTGATTTTAACCTCTGGTTCAACCTCCTGTTTCCAATACATTGGGGGCGGCCGGCGCTTTTCCCCCTCTTTTTTGTTTTGATGGATTTACCAGTAAATACAAGTTTTGTTAAACATTTTCTAATAACCTAAATAAAACACGTAGACCTCATTTATCGTTATTTTTAAGATTTAAGCTATTAGTTAAAAGTTATGAGCCAATTTATACCCAAAAAATGGCCTTTTTCAGCAAGTGCAATTTATGATGTTAAGAAAAAAAATTGTAAACTAACAAACTAAATTAAAAATTATGTTTTAACAATGCTAATAGTTTGAAGAACACAAAAAATTTCAAAAAAATTGAAAATTCAAAAGTCACATGGACCACCAAAAACATGGACAAGAAAATTTGTTTTACTTTAAACGCCAGTTTAAACTTAGTTTTTCACCGATTTGTTGTTCCTAAGCCTAAGCAAAACCTAAAAGAAAAAAATTTGTAAACTAACAAACTAAATTAAAAATTATGTTTTAACATGCTAATAGTTTGAAGAACACAAAAAAATTTCAAAAACATTGAAAATTCAAAAGTCACATGGACCACCAAAAACATGGACAAGAAAATTTGTTTTACTTTAAACGCCAGTTTAAACTTAGTTTTTCACCGATTTGTTGTTCCTAAGCCTAAGCAAAACCTAGAAATCAAACAAAAATTTAATATAATTGATTTTTTTTTAAAATAAGTTGTTTTTCAAAAATTTTAATTTTGTCACAACTAAAATTTGATGGGTATTTAAACAGTTACTATAAAAAATTGGTGGTTACGATAAAAAAAATAAAAGTATATTTGTAACTGCCAGACACTTGGTAATACAAAAATAACAATATTAATTCGATTAAAGACTTAATAAAAAAATTTCTTAATAACACAAATTGTACATGCCAAAAAAGGGAAATTTTGGGTACAAATTGGCTTATAACTTTTTTCAGAAGCTTAAATCCGAAAATCAACCACAAAAATGAGGTATACGTGTTCAATTTATCCTATAAAAATGTTTTACAATTGTACTTACTTATGAATCCGTCAAATCGAATTTTGGTACACGTATGGAACTTGTACCTTCTTTGATTTTTGGGTTTTACTTAGGCTTAGGAAAAAAATAAAGTTTTTACTCTTCAGTTCAAAAAGCACCATTAAATACAAATTTACCATAATAAAGTTTTGCTTGATTTTTAGATTTTGCTTTCGCTTCCAGTTTCTCGTTTTTTGAATAATAGTTGATAAGAAGTTTATCATGATAGATAAAAATTTTGCTTGATTTTTGACTTTTGCTTAGGTAAAAAAAGGTTTTCAATACATTGTTTTAGTAAAAAAAAAAGAAAAAAACTTGTCTTTTGAAAGGTGCGTTTACAAAATCGCATCCAAAAGACGAGATTTCCGAAGACGAGATGTTTAAAAAACGAGTTTTCTGAAGACGAGTTGTAGAAGATGAGATGTTGAAAGACGTATTGTAAAAGACGAAATTTCCGGGAACCGGATTAATCAGCAGGGTCAAGTGGCAGATCTCTTTGTCAGGGGGTCCAAGGGGCAAAAAAAACATTGCCCCCGAGGGAAAAATTTTTATTTAAGGCACCTAAACATACTGAAAAATTTGGCATTCTTCAAGAACAACCCACTTTAGAGGTTAACGGGAAAAAACAAGATGGACTACTTTAAACATGGACGAACTACTAGTTTAAAACCGTTATTTAAAAAAAAACCCATTAAATTGAAATAGTTTTTTTATTAATCCTAGACAAAGTAATAAATCAAAAAAATATGATAAAAATCATAAACAACATGAATCTTTCTAGAGGGGTCGACCCGGGGTGGAAGATTTTGAAACCTAAAGGGGGTTCAGGTGGGGTCCAATTTCCGAAACAAAATACTTTTAACCCATTAAATGTTTAAAAGTATTTTTTTTTATAAGATAATACTACATTTTATTGAATAAAAATCGATATTATTTAGGTATAAAAAAAGTGTAAAAACATGAACTTAAAATTTTCTCGAGAGGGGAGGGGGGTCAGATTTCAAAATCTAGGGGGTCAGGCGTAAAAAATTCGAAAATTTTGGGGGGAAGGGGGGCCCCCTGGATTTTTTTCTAAGGGAGGGGCCCAAAATTTCGAGGCTAGAGGGGGTGGACCCCACCCTACCCCCCATGTTCATCTATGGTCAAGGGGCAAAGCTCTTGTCAGGGGGGTCCGGGGGGCAGAATGCCACCCGGAGAAGAAAATTTTTATTTTAAGGCGCGCTAAAATACAGTAAAAATTTTAATTCCTGATAATACTTATTACAAAATTTAAGGTTTTTTTTATCCTTATACATTTTAAATATGTATTTAAAACGTTAATAAGAGGTTAATGGTGTTTATAATAGTTTTATAAAATTGAATGCGTTAATTATTGAACGGCATAATTGATTAATATTAAAGAAAAATTTTTCTCTCCCAAAATTAAAAAAAAAAATACGTAAGGGTCCCCCCTCATGAAAAAAATCCGGCTTTACCGGATTTTAAGGGGGGGGGGGCGGCCGCTTCCTCCCCGCCCTCCTCCCTGGGCACGCCACTACCATAGCTGGGCGGGGGGGTTATACCCCCCAAAAATTCCGACTATAGCCCTAAAATTTGAGGGGTCCCCGGACACCCCCCCTAAAATTTGGGGGGTCCCAGTACTAAAAACGCTAAAAATGGGGTATTTGAGGTATACCCCAAAAAGTTTTATGGGCCCCCCCCCCAAACTTGGGGGGTCGGGTATACCCCCTAAAAAAATCCGGGAGGCTGCCCACCTATCAGACCTGTGCACGGTCTGGAAATGCCCACCGTTTTATTGGAGGATTTGCCCCCCCGTTTTATTGCCCCCCCGCCAAAAAATGAAAAAGTAGCCTAAAATTATGACGCCATTTTTGACCTATGATGACGCCATCATCGCGAATTTTTTGCAGTTTTTAGCCTATTTCAATGTATTTTAAGCCATTTTAGACCTATTTTAGACCTATTTTTACCTTATTTTCGCTTTTTTTTTGTCCCTTTTTTCCCTTTTCCCTTCTTTTTTTCTCCTTTTTTTCTCCTTTTTTCCCCCGTGCCCCCCCATTTTGAAATTGCTCCCCCCGTTTTAACCTCGGGGGGGCAGTGCACAGGTCTCTGGGGGGCGAGAGCCCCCCAGTGGGGTCAAGGGGCGGAGCCCCTTGTCAGGGGGGGGTCCGGGGGGCAGAACGCCCCCCGGGGAGAAAATTTTTAATTTAAGGCGCTAACAGGGACGTAGCCAGAGTTTCATTTTGGGGGGGGGGCGGATTTTAGTACAAAAAAAAAATTTCGGGGGGGGGGGGGGCCCCTCCGCCCACCCCCCCCCCCCCCCCCCCCGAAATTTTGGGGGGGCGGAGCCCCCCCCCCTTAATTTTTGAAAACGTTTAAAAAGCAGGGATAAACGTAGATAAAGCTGTATAATACACTGTTTTTGGCCTAATAACCTATTATCTAATGTTTTTAGCGGTAAAAACATGTTTTCTTAGTTAAAAATTACATAAGCACACATTGGCAGAGCCTGGATTTTACAAAAAAGGAATTTAGAGACGTTAGTTTCAGACCCCTTGGCTAAACCCACATTGTAAACCAAAGCACATAAGCAGCATCTTGGCTCCATGTTTTCTAGGGTACCTACCTATATGAAAAAAATCCGAGCCAATGCTATAAGCGGCAGGAAAATTTAGGGGGGGAGAGGTACATAAATCAACCAATATGATTGTTTGTTTTGCTTTCTTCTGTGTATTACTTATTACTTATAAAAATTATTGTACTAACTTTGAAATAACATTAGCATCAGGCAACATAAATAACGAGATATATGTATGTATACTATAAAAAGTGACCGCTGAGCGAAGCGAAGCGGAACAAATTTTTGGCTTTTGGGGGTCCATTGAGGTACTAAAATTATTTTAAAGTTTGGCGCCGAGCGATTAGCGAGGCGCTAGAAAATTTTGAATTTTTAGCCTCTGAAAACCCCCAAATTTTACTATCTGGCGACCATTTCCGGGGGGGGGGGGGGGGGCGGCCGCCCCCCCGCCCAACCACTATCCTTATTTTTCCTCCTGTCCGACCGTTTCGGTGCGGGCGGCCGCCCCCCCCCCCGCCCCCCCCCTGGCTACGTCCTATGGCCACTACCGCCTATGGGGTACCTGACAAAAATATGCCAGTCACGTCACGTCGGCGTCAGTCAAGACCATACATGGGTATGGTTGTATTTGTTGTTGAGCTATGTGGTGGTTTGGGTGTGATGCATATATTGTGATGTCGTCTGCATATGTTATGATGTGTACGTTTGGTGGTGGTGTTGGTATGTCTGCGGTGTAGATGTTGAATAATTTGGGTGATAGACAGGATCCTTGTGGGACTCCTGTTTTGATGAGTTTTTGTTTTGATTTGTAGTTGTTGTATGTGGTGTATGCTTTGCGGCCTTTGATGTAGTTGTTTATGAATTTTGTGATTGTTGTTGGTACTTGTGTTTGTGCGAGTTTGTGTATGAGTGTGTGGTGATTGACAGTGTCGAAAGCCTTGGACATGTCCAGAGCTACGACAACTGTGCGGTGTGGTGGTTTTGGTTTGTTAAAACCTGCTGCTATGTGAGTGTAAAGTGTTTGTAATGCTGTGTAAGTGGAGTATTGTTTTTTGAAGCCGTGTTGGTGTGTTATGTTTGGAATGTTGCTTGTGATGTATGGATGTATGATTTTTTTGCAAGTTTTTGCGAGTGCGGATATGAGTGAGATGGGCCTGAATGATTGGCTGTTGTTGATGTTTTTGTTTGGTTTTGGGATTGGGATGTAGTTGGAAAGTTTCCAACTGTGTGGTATTGTGTTTGTGTTTATGATGTTGGTGTAGAGTTTTGTGATGTATTGTAGTGCTTTGTTGCCTAGATGTTTAAGGTGTTGTATGTTTGTGTTGTCAGGCCCAACTGAATTGTTTGTTTTGCTGTGTTGTATTGCTGTGATTGTTTGCTGTACTGTTAGTGTGATGGGTGTGGATTTTAGTTGTTTAATTGCGCGTGTGATTTTGCGGTATGTTTTGTTTGTTTTGTGGGTTGTGGATTGTGTAAACTGTTTGTTGAAATGTTTTGCTATGCTGTGTGGGCGAGTGATTGTTTTTGTGTTGAATGTGATTGCCCTGTTTTTGTCTGTACGTTGTTTTTTGTTGTTGAGTTGTGCTATTGTGTTGTATAGTTTGTATGAGTTGTGTACCTACACAATAACCATACCTACACGCAATACAAGCATGGACAGACAACAACCAACTAACATTAAATGCAAGCAAAACAACACACTATTCACACCAGACCCTGCAGAGTACAACACACAATTATCACTACAAATAAACAACACAACACTCATTACAACCAAAAACCCAAAAATCTTGGGGCTCACATTCGACCCCAAGCTTACATTCAACACACACATCGCAAACACACAGAGCAAAGCACGCAAAACACTCAAAATCATAAACGCACTCACAGCAACAACGTGGGGTAAACCAAAAGAAACACTCATACACACATACAAGGCAATTACTCGACCAATAATCGAGTATGCCAGCACAGTCTGGGGCTCCACTACATCACACACACAAATCAGCAAACTACAAACAATACAAAACACAGCTCTCAGGGTCGCAACAGGGCACACCACAGACACAAACACACACATCATACACACAGAGGCTAAAGTCCTCCCAATAGCAACACACATCCAACTCCACGCAAAACAAGCAAAATTGGCGGCCATGTACACAAACAACCCACTTAATTATTTAACACAACAACCTGCACCCAGCAGGCTCAAAAAGCAAACAATATTTCACAACAACAACTACACAACAAACATACCTACAGACATACACAACAAAACTTACAAAGCACTAAAACAACAAATCCACACAAACACAGTCACAAACCACATAAATAACACTCCAATAAATCCAATACTTCAAACAAAAGCGCCAGCAATAAGCAACGAGGAAGAAAATCTTCCTCGCGGGGTCAGGAGAACCCTCGCCCAACTCAGGGCAGGGAAATCTCCTTTCCTCTACTCCTACCTACACAAAATCAATCTAACACAACACACATCACCAAACTGCCCGCTATGCAAAACACAAACACACACAACACAACACCTTTTTACATGCACACACATCAATACAACACTGGGACCAGAGGACCTTTGGGCAAACCCCGTAGCGGTTGCTGAGCTCCTCCGGGAGTGGGAAGAGGGGGTGAGCAAGGCGAGAGGCGTGCCGGACGGACCTATCCAAGGTTGATAGAAACCCTGGAAACTGGCAAACTCAACAACAACAACCATACATGGGCAAGTTGGTCCGGAGTGGGGGGTTAAACCCCAAATTAGGGGTGGGGGGTTAAAATCCGAGAAACGCAAAATACCCATATCGTTTTTTTTTCTGGAGTGCATTTTACCCATATCGTTTTTCGATTTTGAAATAAAAATAGATAAAAAAACGCTAATTTTAGGGCAAAAAGCACTTTTTATTGCATTTTTGAGCTTTCTATTGCTTAAAACATTCATTTTGACCTCAAAACTTAAGTTTGGAGACTGTTAGAAGTCATTTTAAAGACATTTTTTTTCTTCATTTTTCCAAAATTTGGGGGGGGTTAACTTTTTCTCCCCCCCCACTTCTGAGTGGGGGGTTAAACCCCCTTCTCAGAATTTGTGGGGCGGTTAACCCCCCCCCCAACCCCCCCTGTGCCCATGTATGGTCAAGACTTGATCTCTAAAAGCTTCTTTGAGCAATACGCGCATTCTGCGTTACTGCACCACAATTTCAAATTGTTTGTCTTGTATTGCGTTCATAATCTGAAAAATAATAAAGCTTTAGTTTTCCATTTATTTGCAGAAATGAGAGTTGGCGATCCTCCAACGAACGCAGCAGAAGTCCAGGATACAGAAGTCGACGGCGGTAAAAAGTTTTATAAAATAATATAGACAATTTGAATTATAAATACTTTTATTAAAACTAATTTTTACCCATTGCCAACTAGTATAAAACTGAGCTGCGCCTCCCTCCAGCATATTACAATTTTTTTTATTAGCCTTTGCCTGGCGCTCGTACTTTTTTAATATCCCTATTTTATATACCGCAATTCCACACGTTTTCAAGTCCTTTTTTCAATACTATTATCATTTTTTTTATAATAAATATTTTGGTTTTGGTAGGTATCCTCGGACCATTTAAGTGATCGTTTGTCTGTGTCTTTACATTGGAATTTATTTAATCTTGACCAATGAGTAATATTTAATCGCAATATCAGACCTCGGCACGGTCTGGAAATGCCCCGCTCTGTTTTATTAGAGTATTTGCCCTCTCTGTTTTATTGTCTCCGCCCAAAAATGAATAAGTAATTAAAAATTATGGCGCCAGTTTTGACCTATTATGACGCCATTATCGCGAAATTTTCGCAGGTTTTAGCCTATTTCTATGCATTTTAAACTATTTTGGAAGACTTAGTTTCACTTAAATTTCGCTTTTTTATCCTTTTTTTCTTTTTTCTTTCTTTTTTTCTCTTGTTTTTTCTCTTTCTTCCCAGCTCGCTGCCGCCCCCGGTTTATTGCCCCCTATTTTGAAATGCCTCCCCCCCTAGAGGAAACCCGGAGGGAGGAGACAATGCTCAAGTCTGCATCATAAAATAGTGTATTATCAGACCTGTGCACGGTCTGAAAATGCCCCCCCCCCGTTTTATTGGAGGATTTGCCCCTCCCGTTTTATTGCCCCCCCCCCCCCCCCCCCCCCAAAAAATGAAAAAGTACCCTAAAAATATGACGCCATTTTTGACCTATGATGACGCCATCATCGCGAATTTTTTGCAGTTTTTAGCCTATTTCAATGTATTTTAAGCCATTTTAGACCTATTTTTACCTTATTTCCGCTTTTTTTGTCCCTTTTTTCCCTTTTCCCTTCTTTTTTTTTCTCTTTTTTTCTCCTTTTTTTCTCTTTTTTTTTCTTTTTCCCCTGCTTGCTCCCTCCCCGTTTCAAAAAAGTTGCCCCCCCCCCGTTTCTGGAATCGCCCCCCCCCCGCTTTAACCCCGCACGGGGGGGGGGCAGTGCACATGTCTGGTATTATTATAAAATTTATTATTAATATTTGGTAATAGTGTATAGGGCCCAACCGGATCGGGATTTTCAGATCCGGCCGGATCCGATCAAAAATCAATCCAGCCGGATCGGATATTTTACCGGATCGGATCTTGTGACTTGTAGTTTAGTTATGTTTGTAATTCATTTTTGTGTAAAATAGCCCTAACTAATTAAAAATAGTGTTATTTTAACATAAAATAGACCACCAAATACTTAAGTTAATTAACATAAATAACATAAAATATTTTGTTACTATACTGAAAGGCCTTTACATAAACCCTTATCCTGTTCTCATCTAGGTCTATTTTGTCACTTAATCTTGTTTGGGGGTGCGACTCATCAACACATATTTGAAAATAGTAGAATCAACAACTGTGTAAGGAAGCATTTTATCAGCAATCCATATATCAGCTATCAGCACTCCTGCTCTAGTATGTTGTTCTGCTTTTGAGCCATCTGTGCAACAGCACATAGCAGACTCATGTGGTTGAATGGCATCTTTGTTAGTGTCCCAATCTTGCCGACTAGGAAACTCAAGCTTAAAGTTCTATTTAAACTTGAAAACTGGGACAATGTAGTCACTCTCAAGGTTGAGCATTGGGATTTCTCTCAATCCAACTGCTTGATTTTAGAGTGACCTCTATTTGTACCTCTTGTCTGCCATTGGTTAGCTATACCTAACCTGTAGCTGGCTGATATTTCCTTCCCTTTGATAACAATATCCAAGGGTGCAAGATTAAGCAATGCTTCCATAGCAGCCGTGGGTGTTGTTCTTATAACCCCGGTTATGCTAATTCATGCTTGGCGTTGTATTTGCGTAAAGAAGCTTCTAGCAATGCCCAGTTTTAATATAGGCCACCACACCACCACTGCATATTTTGACATGGAAATAATTACACTGGTATATATCCAGGGACGTACCCAGAGGTTCATTTTGGGAGGGGGGCGGATTGTAGTACAAAAAAATTTCGGGGGGCGAAAATAAATAAATCATAAATTATAAGTCAAACATAAATTATAAGTCTAACAAAAAAAGCAAAAAATATTAATGATTGAAATTAAAACGGAAAAAAAATCTGGCATTTACGGGATATGAAAAAAATCCGGCCAGTTAATAGTGTATTATGCGCTTTTAGGAGTCGTAGTCGAAGTCGGAGTAGATCCCCGCGTCCGTCCAGAGACCGGAACTACGGCAAAAGCAGAAGTCCGGAATTCGATGTAAGTTTTCCTCTCAAAAGCAGGGGTTTCCGATACATTATTTTATTGCAAGTGTTAATTATTTTTTATATGCATACTATTTAGTTTTAAAAAAAGCATGAAAAATACGGTATACCACAATGCTACCACCTCCTACCTTATTACTTATTTAATCAGAATCTACCTTATTACTTATTTAAAATAATACTTCTTAAATAGTGCCGTGTTTTTTTTTCTAGGAAAGACATTCGAAAAGAGAGCTTCCGCCAAGCAGAACTATCTGTGTTAAAGGCCTTCCTCCAGAATTGACTGACGAAAATGAGGTAAATTAATTATAAAATAAAGTCAGCATAGGTTAAGTGGCGAATTTTCTAACTTTTTTCAAATTTTAAATTTGGAATATAGGAAATCGCCAGCATTTAGCGTTTGATGATGATGATAATTTTATTGCTTCCATGGCAGAATTTTAATAATCCTTCCAATGTTTATTTCCTTTAGCATTTTATCCGGCAGTTCAGGGGCAAAATATTTTAGCAAAGCGATTTATTAACTAGAAACCCTTGAATATAAAACCTTACGTTTTCCTTTAGCCCAAACAAAACCTAAAAATGAAGCAAGAATTTATCATATTAAACTGCCGCATGATCAAATTTTCGGACACCCAAATTAGTAAAAAAACATCTTGGGTACCTACTTCCTAAAAACAGAGCATGGATGGAGATTCACGTTCCACTTCCAACCGTATGTATTCCACTCATTTTTTTTTTGAATGAGAAGCGGGTGTTCGCAGTTCTGCGTTTTTAAGGGGAAAAGGAAGTACTCCTCACCCAACCCTCCCCCTGCTCTTTGCCCACCCCAGAACACTGCTCACGTATAATGGATAATAATATTATAATGGTTTTTAGCAATTTAACATTTATATTAGAAAATTTTATTATAACTTTAAAACAGATAGCTTGCACTCAGTTGGTTGTATCCCGTTTTCTTTTATTTGACAGAAAAATGATATTAATATTGTTTTTTTATTTTGTATGATGAAATGAAACATCTTTTATCTTAATTTATTTTAGCTGTTTCGTTTGATTCAAAGACAGCAGTTTTATCCGGACAAGATTCGCATCGTTAGACGCAGAGACACGGGTAATGCTAATAAATACGGTTTTAAGTTTAGTTACTGAGATGAATAAATAAAAAATCACAGAGTTAATTGTTTTATGCCGAAAAAATAAGAGGAGTCGTGTTAAGTTTATTTAGAAGTTGTGTTGTAGGAATGTGAATTGAGCTCATATTATGGAAGTTGAAATAATAATGCTTTATAAACTTGATTTATCCATTATTAAAACATTTTGAATCTGTATTTTTTACAAACAATTTATACCAAAATACGAAAAGAACAACTTATGTGCCATTCTGATTTTTTGGGTTCAAGTTCGGAAAAGTATTTTTTTGTAATAAACTTTTTTCAGGTAATTGTTAAAAATTTTTTTATTTTGGTTAAGTTCCTTTTAAATGGAAATGCAACTGAACTGAAGCATAATTTTTGTGAGTATTTTACCTTATAAAACTCAGTTTTGAGCGACACGACAATAAACCCAAAAATAATTGTTTGTAAAAAATACAATGATTTTACATTTTAGTGCGATATAAATGTAATTTTTACTTAAAAAAATCTTTGTAGAAATTTTTTTTACTTCAAAAATGTGTAATTTTATAATATTTTTGATAAAAAAATAAGTTGGTATAAATTATTAATACTTTGTCGTATTTTTTGCATGTAAAATACAAAATAATGGATTTTTTTTATAAAAAGTTGCTCAAAAATAATACAACTTTTTATTGGTTTTTTGAAAAATTTTTGTGGTTTAAAAGTTATAGCAAAATGTATTAATAGTACATTTTTTTGCTTTTAAAAATAATATAAAACGGTTTTGTTTAACCAATAACAAACACCATGATATTTTTTGTTTGTAATGAAAAAAATAGTTTTTGCGTTACGATACTGCAGGTAAGTTTGCCTAAAAAATGGATTAAGTAAATACTTTAGTAACAAATTCTTATAAACTTTTTTGTAATTTAAAAATTGCCCTTCGCTTTGGCTTTGCAATAACCTAAGCTTATCTATGAACTTTTTGCAAAAAAATGTAACCTGGCGAAAACGTTAATTACTCCAGTCACAATTCACAAGTGAGCAAGTCGATTTTAAGGAATACCAAGCAGAAAATACTGTTAGCTGAATCATTCGAGAATTTCATTTAAGAAGGGATTTTTAGGTTGTTCCTAAAAGGGAGGAGGGCCGAGGAGGGGTTATGCCCATACATGGGCAAGTTGGTCCGGAGTGGGGGGTTAAACCCCAAATTAGGGGGGGGGGTTAAAATCCGAGAAACGCAAAATACCCATATCGTTTTTTTCTGGAGTGCATTTTACCCATATCGTTTTTTTATTTTGAAGGAAAAATAGGTAAAAAACGCTAATTTTAGGTCAAAAAGCTCTTTTTATTGCATTTTTGAGCTTTTTATTGCTTAAAACATTCATTTTGACATCAAAACTTAAGTTTGGAGGCAGTTAGAAGTCATTTTAAAGACATTTTTTTCTTCATTTTTCCAAAATTGGTGGGGGGTTAACCTTTTCTCCCCCCCCACTTCTAAGTGAGGGGGGTTAAACCCATACATGGGCACGGGGGGTTGGGGGGGGGGGGTTACCCCCCCAAATTCTGAGAAAGGGGGTTTAACCCCCCCCCCACTCAGAAGTGGGGGGAGAAAAAGTTAACCCCCCAATTTTGGAAAAATGAAGAAAAAAAATGTCTTTAAAATGACTTCTAACTGCCCCCAAACTTAAGTTTTGAGCTCAAAATGAGTGTTTTAAGCAATAAAAAGCTCAAAAATGCAATAAAAAGGGCTTTTTGACCTAAAATTAGCGTTTTTTACCTATTTTTCCTTCAAAATCGAAAAACGATATGGGTAAAATGCACTCCAGAAAAAAAACGATATGGGTATTTTGCGTTTCTCGGATTTTAACCCCCCTAATTTGGGGTTTGACCCCCTCCCACTCCGGACCAACTTGCCCATGTATGGTTAAACCCCCTTCTCAGAATTTGGGGGGGGGTTAACCCCCCCAACCCCCCGTGCCCATGTATGGTTATGCCCCTACCCTCCAAAAAAATCCTGAAAGCTTAGCTGCCGACATCCTCCTAAAATTTGGGGGTACATCCGTACATCGAATCGAACCCCTCTTCTCCCCAATTATTTTAATAAGTAATGTTTTATTCAATTTTACAAAAAAAAAGATCTTACTTAATCCATGATGTATTTGAAAAAAATCTAAGTTTAAATTTTCGAATTTCCTGTTTTTCTTTGTGTGTTGATTTGTTTTTGTATGAATTGTGTTTACTCCGAAACAACACGGCCATATAAATTTAAAATAGTGTAAAAAGTAAAGTACAAAAAAGAGAATCATTTTCTTACTTCTTTGTGCAGGTGAGAGTCGAGGTTTCGGATTCGTGGACTTCCCCGACGTGGACATGGCAACGCAATGGATGACTTACACACAGGTTTTCACAATCTAAAGACTCTCTCTACTACACAAGCCGTGGGGTCTCACTCTTCCTTACCTCTTCAATTTATCCCATTTATTCCTGCGAGGCGTGCAGTACAAAAAAGGGGCTATATATATAACTAAAAACAAATCAAGTTTTGTTATTCGCACGATTAAAGGTGTCAGTCACTCTTTTTTTCAGTTTCGAAGGAAAAAAATTGTCTCTACTTTGTCCCAGAAAACTTGTTTTTTTTTTGAAGACATAACCGAATCTTTTCTCCCTTTTCCAAAGAAGATTTTCTGTGAAACTTTAGTTCAAAAATTTTTTTTCAAAAACGACTTTATAGTCACTGTAAAGTTCTTTTGTAAACTTTCGGCAATAAAATTTAATACTAGTCACACAAAAATTTAACTCAACTTGAATCCTTCTAAAAGTTAAAATATTCGATCTGGGTGGGTCCTGTCCTGGGTGAGGGTCGACCGAATCCTCTTAAAATCCAGCAATAAGGATTCTTACCCTTATAGCTCTTCAGAGATTTAAAAGTTATTGATATACCTATTTAAGCTAAAAAAAATCATGTCGCTGTAACAGTTAAAACGAAGACTTTAAAAACTTTTTATTCCATAAGACGTTTCGGCTTTGAACGGATGCCATCATCAGTTACTAAAATAAATTATAAATTATGATAAGCTTGAGTATAGTATTAAATAAATAATATCTATATCTAATATATGAAACACGAGATATAAAATATAACAATATAGTTACAATCAATAGTTATCTAAAAAAATATAATTAAGTAAAAAAAAGATGTTTGAAGCAAAAAAAGGATTTTTATGAAGTAAGACTTAAGTTAAAAAAGGAACTTTGAAAAAAAAAACAGCTTTTAAAATGGCTTAAAGTTAAAAAAAACCAACTAAATTGTAAAACATAGAATAAATTTTATAAAAATTGTATAAAATTACATAAAAATATTTAAAAAAAAAGTTTTTTAGAAAAATTAAAAAAACTTTTAAAAAGCGCAGTAGTAAAATTAAAACCACGACGATGATAATTGTTTTTGGTCGTTAATTTTGGGTTTGTAAAATTGAATACAAAGACTTTCTTTGATTTATAATGCGAATTCATTGTCGGCTGAAGTTACTATAGAAAAATCGCGAAAATTGAGAGCCCTAGTTTGTAAAACACAATTTAAGGCATGATCTTGAATTGAAGAATGACGAGAAGTATCCAACTTAATAAAAAGTTTTAAATCTTTGTTTTAACTGTTACAGCGACATTTAAATTTTTGTTCCCAAAAATTCAATCATTGCCGTCTATAAAAAACCCAGTTATTATCTGATTCCGTTTTTGGGGTACTGTATAATTAGCTACCTCTTTAATCGTGCCAAAACGAATCTTGGGTCGGTCGCTTAACGTGGATAATTTAAAACTTTCCTCCTTGGTTAATAGCCTGAAGTCCACATTAATCTTTGTTTCAAATTTATGTAGAAAAACAAAACTTCGGTTGGATTTAACAAAATTATAATAGCCAAAAATATTTTATGAATAAAAAAACAGCTAAAGCAAACTAGCTCTGAATATTTACTGGTTAAAAAACGAATATTATAATAGCAAAACTAAGCAGATTTTTAAATTTAAAACTGAGGCATTTTTGTTTGTTTTTCAAAAAAAACCTTTCCTTCCTTCCCCTTTACCCGGAGCAAGAGTATATCAACATTTGAAAACGATTGGAAAAGTGTTTCCAGCTTCGGAAAATGGACTTCTTTAAATGTTTAAGTTACAAACATTCACACAAAAACTCATCAGTTTTTTTTTTATTTTTGTTTTGTATGAAAATTGAATTTGGTCCACAATTAAGTAATTTATAATTTTTATAATAATATGAGCAGAGCTTGGGTTGTTAATATAATACTATTTATAAGACGAGCTAGATATTAATTATATAAATCTAAGAAGTTTTAAACTGTGCTAAAACTTTAGGCAGGGTGGTGAACCGTGAATGTGTTTAGATTTTAAAACAATAAAAAATTTAATGTGTGTGGTGGTTTTAGGTGTTGCAAAAGTTTTATTATTAGTAGAAAACTGATGTGACTGCAGCTGCAATTTTTTTACACTAGTAATCTAAAAAAAAATCTAAGTTTAATCAAGAGATTTTATGTTTGCTGAATGTTTTGCAGATTTTTGGGACCGCGTTATTAAATAAAATAGTTTAAAATTTGATAAGTATTGGTTTTAATAAGTATCTGCCGTCTACGGCTAGTGCAAATTTATTTTCATAGTTACAAATTAGCTCCTGACTGATTTATATTTGAATTTATGTGTGAAATTTATGCACCATTTTTTTCTTATAATTATATTTCCGAAAAGGTTTCGAAGGTTCAACAGCTCTCCCATACCGATACTTACAATTCTTCTCTTTTAGGGTGTTTTCTATCTGGACGGAGGCCATAAAGCCACACTCCAGTACAGCACCAACGCCCCGGATCACGCTGACACCAGCATACCCGGTTCTGCACCACTCTCCGGCGATTGGATTTGCGCTAAGGTAAGCATGTGCTGCCCCCCCCCCCGGGAACGGGGGGGGGGCATCAAAAGGGGGGGGGGACGGGACTTTGAAACGGGGGGGGGAAAACGGGGGGGGGGGCGGGGGGAGAAAAAAAAGAGAAAAAAAGGAGAAAAAAAGAAGAGAAAATGAAAAAAGGGACAAAAAAAGCGAAAATAAGGTAAAAATAGGTCTAAAATCGTTTAAAATACATTGAAAAAGGCTAAAAACTGCAAAAAATTCGCGATGGTGTCATCATAGGTCAAAAATGGTGTCATAATTTTAGGGTACTGTTTCATTTTTTGACGGGGGGACAATAAAACGGGGGGGGGGGCAAATCCTCCAATGAAACGGGGGGGGGGGGATTTTCAGACCGTGCACAGGTCTGGGTAAGCGTGTCAAAGTTTTATCCAATTCGTCCAATTATAAAGGTAATAGTTAGTGATTGGCGGAATTGCGAAACTGCGCAATCTCAATTCCAGAACCGGAATTGAGATTTTTCAAAAATCCGGAACGGAAACCGAAACTCCAAATTTTGCTCGGAACATCCGGAAAAAATTTTGGAAAAAATTTTTTCAAAATAACGGACCAGGAACTGGAACAGGGATTCTGAAATTTCGCTCGGAACATCCGGAACCCCGAACCGTAACTGCCTTTTAAACTGCGAAACTCCCGGAACACCGGAACCAGAACCGGAATTAAGATTTTTTTAAAGATCCCGAACAGGAACCGGAACCGGAATTGAGATTTTAAAAAAATCCAGAACCGGAACCAGAATTCCAAATTTTGCCCTGAACATCGTGAACCCGCAACCGGAACTGCCCATCACTAGTAATAATTTTAAATTTTTTGTTGGATAAATTTAGTTTTTTTAATTAATCCGGTTTTTTAGTTAGTTATACTTTGCGTGCAATTCGGTTTCTTTTGCAGTTGCTTTTTCTTATTATTTTCAGCATAAACGAATAGGGCCCTCCAAAGCTAGTGTGAGTTTGCTTCTTTTCTTCGCGTGAAATTAGAAAAGGGGACCCAGACCTGTGCAAGGTCTGGAAATGCCCTTCCCACCGCTTTATGGGAGGATTTTCCCCCTCCGTTTTATTGCCCCCCCGCCAAAAAATAAAAAAAGTACCCTAAAATTATGGCGCCAGTTTTGACCTATAATGACGCCATCATCGCGAATTTTTTGCAGTTTATAGCCTGTTTTAATGCATTTAGACCTTTTTTTTACCTTATTTTTGCTTTTTTGTCCCTTTTTTTCTCTTTTCTCTTTTTTATCCTCCTTTTTTCTCTTTTTTTTTCCTTTCTCCTCTGCTTGCCCTCTCGTTTTATTGCCCCCCGTTTAAAAAAACTTACCCCCCGTTTTGGGATTGCCCCCCCAATAAAACACCGGGGGGCAGTGCACAGGTCTCGGGACCTAGGTTGAGGGAATTCGACCCCCTGGCTTTCTATGGCCGTCTACCAGGCGTGGAAACATTTTGAAATCTAAAGGGGTCAGTTAGCCAAATATTTGAATTTAAACACTCAGAATTACAAGGTCATCACAAGTGAATGGTAGGTGAATCGCTTTGTAAGCACATCCACAGTCATTATTTTTATGTGGACTTAAAAATGTTTACGGATTTGTGAATCATTAATTTTAGTGTTCAACTAATAATTTTAAACGTCGAGAGCAATGTTTTAAATGCGGAATTCGGAGAGCTGAATCCGATCTTTTAATATCGGAGGGATATAATTTAATTGGAATCGTCCCGTGTGATAGTAAGTGATATTAAAATTCTGTCAGTAAAGCTAATTAATTAATCAGTAATAATAATGACGATAATCTACGTTTAACATAGAAAGTTTAAAAAAAAAACTGATATTTATTTTTACAAGTTATCAGCTATTTTTTATTTATTAAATTATCGATTGTTTAAAATTCAAATTAGTGTAAATTAAAAAGTTTTTGAACTTAAAGAGGAAATCAACTTGCAACTGATGAAATGAGTTTTAATTAAAAATTATAACGACTGTTTTAAATAATAGCAGATAGGCATAGCAAAATTTTGTGTATTAGAAAGCAGACCTGTGCTCCCCCGGGTTTTTTTTTGGGGGGAGGCAGGGGGCAATTACAAAACGGGGGGGAAATTGTTTTAAAACGGGGAGGGGGCAAGCAGAGGAGAAAGAAAAAAAGAAGGGAAAAGGAAAAAAGGGACAAAAAAAGCGAAAATAAGGTAAAAATAGGTCTAAAATGGCTTAAAATATATTGAAATAGGCTAAAAACTGCAAAAAATTCACGATGATAGCGTCATCATAGGTCAAAAATAGCATCATAATTTTAGGGTACTTTTTCATTTTTTGGCGGGGGGGAATCCTCCAAAAAAACGGGGGGGGGGCATTTCCAGACAGTGCGCAGGTCTGAGTCTGAGAAAGTGTCCTTTTTGCTTTTCCTATTGTAGGAACCTGATTTTTTTAGCTTTGCTGCTCAGGGAATTGCCACCCGGTTGTACGGACATCAAGATTCTGTCGGCGTTGAAGAATATCACAGCTTTCCCCATCAAGTCCCTCACCATCGCCCCCACCACGCGCTACGCCTTTCTCCAACTGAACGGCTCCGGAGACGCGGCCCAGCTTCTCACCACTTTAACTGCTCTGTCGAAGCTCAAAATAGATGGGACGGAAGGTACAAGGGCTTTTCGAAAAAAATGTGTCTTGGGCATAGGTGGGCAGCCTCCCGGATTTTGAGGGGGTATACCCGACCCCCCAAATTTGGGGGAGTTGTCCCAAAAATTTTTTGGGGGTACACCTCAAATACCCCATTTTTAGCGTTTTTAGTACTGGGACCCCCCAAATTTTAGGGCGTGTCTGGGGTACCCCCAAATTCTGGGGGGTGTCCGGGGTACCCCCAAATTTTAAGGGGGGTGTCGGCTATAATCGAGATTTTTGGGGAGTATAACCCCCGTCCACCTATGGTCTTGGGTTGCTGTTGTTGTTCGTGGCCTGAGCATCATGTGATAGCCTCTAGGAACCTGACCGCATCCACTGGTCTTTCCCATAGATCTTCTAATATGAGTGTCGTTAGCTTTTGAGGGCATGCAAAAAGGTGTTTGACGTCATGATGTTTGCCCCTGCAGTTGGGGCATTCGCTTTTAATTGAGTTGTTGATTCTGGATTTGAATGAGTTGAGGCAGGGACGTAGCCAGGGGTGGCGGGGGGGGGGCGACCCCCCCCCCCCGAAACGGTCGGACAGGAGGAAAAATAAGGATAGTGGTTGGGCGGGGGGGTGCGGTCGCCCCCCCCCCCGAAATAGTCGCCAGATAGTAAAATATGGGGGTTTTCAGAGGCTAAAAATTCAAAATTTTCTAGCGCCTCGCTAATCGCTCGGCGCCAAGCTTTAAAATAATTTTAGTACCCCAATGGACCCCCAAAAACCAAAAATTTGTTCCGCTTCGCTTCGCTCAGCGGTCACTTTCTATAGTATACATACATATATATCTCGTTATTTATGTTGCCTGATGCTAATGTTATTTCAAAGTTAGTACATTAATTTTTATAAGTAATAAGTACTACACAGAAAGCAAAACAAACAATCATATTGGTTGATTTATGTACCTCCTCCCTCCTAAATTTTCCTGCCGCCTATAGCATTGGCTCGGATTTTTTTCATATAGATAGGTATCCTAGAACAGTGGCGTGCCCAGGATTTCATTTCGGGGGGGGGCGGTCTGGGGGGGTACATACTAACCCTGAGGGGGGGGTCTGAGGGGCGGCAGCCCCCCAGAAAATGGGGGGTCTGGGGGGCAAGAGCGCCGTAGCGGTGTTAAGGGGCAGAGCCCCTTGTCAGGGGTCCGGGGGCAGAATGCCCCCCGGGGGAGAAAATTTTTTAATTTAAGGCGCTAAAATACACTAGAAATTTTAATTCCAGATGATAATTAAAACAAAATTTAAGGTTTTTTTATTCCTATCCATTTAAAACATGTGTTTAAAACGTTAATAAAAGGTTAATAGTGTTTATAGTAGTTTTATTTAACATGTATGCCTTAACTTTTGAGCGGCGAAATCGATTTGAAACTGAAAAACTGAGATAAATTGTCAATTTAAACTACCCGCGAAGCGGGGAAAATTTGGTTTTTTGACTATTAATATGCTTTTGGAAGGCATCAGGAAAGTTTCTGTTTTAATATTTAAGAAAGAAATTTTTCTCTCCCGGAATTCAAAAAACGTAAGGGTCCCTCCTTACGAAAAATCCGGCTTCGCCGGATTTCGGGGGGGAGGGGGGGCGGCCGCCCCCCCCCCCCCCCCCCCCTGGGCACGCCACTGCCCTAGAAAACATGGAGCCGAGATGCTGCTCGTGTGCTTTGGTTTACAATGTGGGTTTAGACAAGGGGTCTGAAAGGTCTCTAAATTCCTTTTTTTGTAAAATCCAGGCTTTGACAATGTGTGCTTATGTAATTTTTAACTAAGAAAATATGTTTTTACCGCTAAAAACATTAGATAATAGGTTATTAGGCCAAAAACAGTGTATTATACAGCTTTATCTACATTTCTCCCTCCTTTTTTAACGTTTCCAAAAATTATGGGGGGGGGCCCCGCCCCCCCCCCTCTCCCCCCAAAATTTCGGGGGGTGGGCAGAGCCTCCCCCCCCCAAATTTTTTTGTACTACAATCTGCCCCCCCCCCAAATGAAACTCTGGCTACGTCCCTGAGTTGAGGCGGTGGCAGTGTCCGGATCTAAGTTTTGCCAGGAAGGTTCTTGACATCCTGGGGAGGGTGTGTGGGAAGCAGATGTTGCAACAACTCTTTTGACCTTGTGACCTGGAAAATACAAAAACATGGATTTAACCAAATATTTAGATTTTTATAAGTCCGGGACCGGGCGAACCGAACCCCTTTTATTGGGTGTGTTTACACCGAAGTGACAATTGACAGCGCGTTCACACTGCAGTCTTAAGTGACCTTGTAACGGCGTTAACACGTGGAAACATAAGTGGGCAGCCTCTCGGATTTTGGGAGGGGAGGTATACCCGACCCCCAAAATTGGGGAGTGTCCCGAAAATTTATTTTCCGGGGTATATGCTAAATACCCAAATATTTAACGTTTTTAGTACTCGGACCCCCAAATTTTAAGGGGGTGTCTGGGGTACCCCCAAATTTTAGGGAGAGTGTCGGCTATAGTCGAGATTTTTTTGAGGGGTATAACCCCTCTCCCTCCACCCAACCCTCCCCCCTGCCCACCTATGCGTGTCGAACCGTGTTGTCACTTGTCTACAGTGTGAACTAGGCCGTGGAGTTTTAGTCTAAAATTAATTTGCACAGACGCTTAAAATTTGTATTGCGCACTTTAATTAGAAATAGTTTCTACTGCCCGCTAATAAAAAAGAGGTTATATGTATATCCCCTGACCTGTGCACCCCCGACTCCTCCCGTGGGTCTATGGGAACTAATTTTTCGAGCGGGAGGGAATAAAACCAGTGGCAAGCAGTGGAAAAAAAAAGATCGAAAAAACGACAAAAAGAGCGAAATTTAATTGAAAATAGGTCTAAATAATTTAAAATGCGTTAAAATACGCTAAAAACTGCAAAAATGTGCGAAAATAGTTCAAAAATGGCGCAATAATTTTTTAGTAATTTTTCATTTTTGGGCGGTGGAGAGGGGGCAATAAAACAGAAGGGGAGCACAGCCACTAGGGTTAGGGTAACTGATTTAAATTCTGCCAATGGCAGACTTAGTTTCGGTCTCAGAATATTCTTTTCTTCACACGCAATATTATGTAAATCAACTGAATGCATCAAGATCAGTACCTGACGACATAGGTGGGCAGCCTCTCGGATTTTGGGGGGGGGTATAGGGGGGGGGGGGTCAAATTTTAGGGGGGGTGTCCGGCAAGACCCAAATTTTGAGGGGGGGTGTACCCAATATTTCCGCACCACTTTAAAATGAGCTTAAAACGCGTAAAAAAACGTAAAACAAGCTTATAAATGCTTTAAAACTGTGTAAAATTAAAATAAGACCTTAGTGTAACTTATAAATTATATTTTTTAATTCTTTTAATAATAATGTGCAGTGGAGCAGTCAGGATTTCATTTCGGGGGGGTCGGTCTGAGGGGGGTAAATTGTTATCAAGGCGGCGCGTAGCGCCGCCGCCTGCGCCGCGTAGCGGCGCTAGCCGACGCGAAGCGGCGGCCGGGGGGTCTGGGGGCAAGGGCGTAGCCAGGGGGGGGGGTTGTAGGGGTGGCAACCCCCCCTTTTGGGTTGGCGGAGATAAAAATTTGGGGGTCCGAAGAAAACAATTTTAAAAAATTTCCTCGCGCTTCGCTCCGCTCAGCGCTCGACATTTATATAACTTTTTACAACATTTAAGTTATTTTTTAAAATAATTTCAAAGACAATTTTAGAAAATTTTTTCGTGCTATCGCACGATTTTTAATGTTATACCTTTTTAAACCGGAAACTTTTCAAGTTTAACTTAAAAAAACAATGCAAATAACAACAAAAAGAATCACCTAGCGCAAAGCGCAAAAAATTTTACCCTTTTTTAATGTATTTTTTACGGTATTTTGAAAATTTGGAGTACAACCCCCTACAACCCCCCCCCCCCTTTCGAAAAATCTGTATGGAGTACAACCCCCCCCCCCTTTCCGAAATCCTGGCTACGCCCCTGTCTGGGGGGGTGTCCCCCCAGCCGCCGGAGGCAAAATTTTTTTAAAATATATGCTAAAAACAGCTTAAAAATCGTCCCCTGGTGGTGATCGCGTGAACATGCATTTTACTTTTGTTTTTTTACCTAATTTCTACATAATTTTCTGCGATCTTAAAAATTCAGTCAGGGGGGTCCAGGGGGCAGAATGCCCCCCGGGGGAGAAAATTTATAATTGAGGTGCTAAAATACACTAGAAATTTTAAATCCAAATGATACTAATTACAAAATTTAAGGTTTTTTAGAGCTATACTATACATTTATAACATGTGTTTAAAACGTTAAAAAAAGGATAATAGTGTTTATAGTAGTTTTATTAAACATGTATACCTTAACTACTGAATGGGATAATCGATTTGAAATTGAAAAATTAAGATAAATTGCCAATTTAAACTGCCCGCGTAGCGGGGAAATTTAAAGGTAATAAAAGGTAATAAACGGGGAAATTAGGTAATAAACACTCCGCGCGAAGCGCGGAAAAATTTTTTAGTCCTTTTATAACACTTAAAAATTTTTCTTTGGGAGGCGAATTTGGGGGGGGGGTGTCCCCGGATACCCCAAATTTAAGGGGGGGGGTGTCAGCAAAATCCGAAATTTTGAGGGGGGGGGTATAACCCCCCCCTGCCCACCTATGCCTGACGATCTATCTGAGCGTACGCAGTTCAGATTATTTTGTGTATTCAAAAAGTCAGGGACTAAAATTGAGGTTGGGCGAATTTACCACAAGTACATACAGGGGCACGACGGGGGAGGGGTTTGGGGGGGTTAACTCCCCCAAATTTTGAGAAGGGGGTTTAACCCTCCCCCCCCCACTCAGAAGCGGGGGGGAAAAAGGAAAAACCTTCACAATTTTAGAAAAATGATGAAAAAACGTCTTTAAAATGACTTCTAACTGCCTCCGAACTGAAGTTTTGAGGTCAAAATGAATGTTTTAAGCAGTAAAAAGCTTAAAAATGCAATAAAAAGGGCTTTTTGACCTAAAATTAGCGTTTTTACCAATTTTTCCTTCAAAATCGAAAAACGATAGGGTAAAATGCACTCCAAAAAAACGATATGGGTATTTTGGGTTTCTCGGATTTTAAACCCCCTCCCCCTAATTTGGGGTTTAAACTCCCCCCACCCCATTCGTCAAACTTGCTTGACCATGCTTTGGTAACAAATTTTAATTCTCAAGCTAATGTTATTTTGATGGAGTTTTAACAGATCAAATCTCAGAAATTCGAAAAAATACTTTTTTGGCCTAAATGCAATGTTTGTAATTGTAGTAATCCGAGTTTTGCAAAAACACTTTAGTTAACATACAATAAGTTATTTTTGTGCTAGTTCTTTTGTGTTTTTTTTTAAAAAATAAGCCAATTTTCTAACACCATAACTCAGACCTGTGCATGGTCTGGAAATGCTCCTCCCCCGCTTTATTGAAGGATTTGCCCCCCCCCCGTTTTATTGCCCCCCTGCCAAAAAATGAAAAAGTACCCTAAAATTATGACGCCATTTTTGACCTATGATGACGCCATCATCGTGAATTTTTTGCAGTTTTTAGCCTATTTCAATGTATTTTAAGCCATTTTAGACCTATTTTATCTTATTTTTATTTTTTTGTCCCTTTTTTTCTCCTCTTTTCTCTTTTTTTCTCGTTTTTTCTGTTTTTTTTCTTTCTCCTCTGCTTGAACCCTCCCGTTTTATTGCCCCCTTTCAAAAAAGTTGCCCCCTCGTTTTGGGATTGCCCCCCCAACAAAACACTGGGGGGGGGGCAGTGCACAGGTCTCGGGACCTAGGTTGAGGGAATTTGACCCCCTGGCTTCTCACGGCCGTCTACCAGGCGTGGAAACATTTTGAAATCTAAAGGGGTCAGTTAGCCAAATATTTGAATTTAAACACTCAGAATTACAAGGTCATCACAAGTGAATGGTAGGTGAATCGCTTTGTAAGCACATCCACAGTCATTATTTTTATGTGGACTTAAAAAATGTTTACAGATTTGTGAATCATTAATTTTAGTGTTCAACTAATAACTTTAAACGTCGAGAGCAATGTTTTAAATGCGGAATTCGGAGAGCTGAATCCGATCTTTTAATATCGGAGGGATATAATTTAATTGGAATCGTCCCGTGTGATAGTAAGTGATATTAAAATTCTGTCAGTAAAGCTAATTAATTAATCAGTAATAATAATGACGATAATCTACGTTTAACATAGAAAGTTTAAAAAAAAAACTGATATTTATTTTACAAGTTATCAGCTATTTGTTATTTAGTAAATTAGCGAATGTTGTAAATTCAAATTAGTGTAAATTCAAAAGTTTTTGAACTTAAAGAGGAAATCAACTTGCAACTGATGAAATGAGTTTTAATTAAAAATTATAACGACTGTTTTAAATAATAGCAGATAGGCATAGCAAAATTTTGTGTATTAGAAAGCAGACCCGCGTCCCCCGGGTTTTTTTTTGGTGGGAGGCAGGGGGCAATTACAAAACGGTGGGGAAATTGTTTTAAAACGGGGAGGGGGCAAGAAGAAGAGAAAGAAAAAAAGAAGGGAAAACGAAAAAAGGGACAAAAAAAGCGAAAATAAGGAAAAAATAGGTCTAAAATGGCTTAAAATATATTGAAATAGGCTAAAAACTGCAAAAAATTCACGATGATAGCGTCATCATAGGTCAAAAATAGCATCATAATTTTAGGGTACTTTTTCATTTTTTGGCGGGAATCCTCCAAAGGATCAGGCAATGCATAGTTTTGTTATATACAATTTCATTACCAAATTAATTTTGAAGATCAGACAAAATTGTATAGAAATTAGATAAAAAACAAAAGTAAATTGTATGTTCACGCGATCACGCGATTTTTAAAGCAGTTTTTAGTACAGGGTGTATCATAATGTTAGCCCCCCACCAAATGCAAACAATCATTCTGGCTGTACAACAACTGTTTTCTGCCTATCTGAATAATACTATCTCCAGTACCATTGAAAATCTTGTTATTTTTACTGACAGTCTCACATCCATCCTGAAACTACAAAAAGCTCTCCAGGGGATCAAGCCACCTAAAACACTGTCACATCAATGTCTTATGACCATCATAGAACTGCTTGATTCCCCAAACCACCCAATATGTACTTGCACCATACAATTCGTCCGAGGCCACATGGGAATATTAGGAAATGAACGAGCAGATGATTTGGCTAAAAACGCAACTGAACCTCTTACCATCAATGCTTTACCATATGAAGTGATTCGTTCAGCCTTGAAACAAAGAACCAACAAACTGTGGTACTCTGATGTTCTGGAAAACAAATCAAGAACGGCACGACTAGCAGCACGAGCACTACCCTCCAGGAAAAGGAAAAATGACCCTATTAATAAGCTCACCCGTGGAGAACAGGTCATTATTCTACGTCTACGCCTAAACTGCTTTCCTACAAATCAGTTCCTTGCCAAGATTAAAAAGATACCATCTGCGCAATGCACCTGTGGCCATTCAGCTGAAACAGTTAACCACATGCTAAGAAACTGCCCAAATACCAGTGGATCCCGCTACTCGATTTGGCCTGGAGAGAACCCAACACACAAAGAACTTCTCTACTCCTCCTTAACTCAGTGCCAAAAAGTCATTACGTTCCTACAATCCATCGACAGAATCTAAAACATGGTAATTTCTTCATTGTCTGTTCATCACTCTGAGGTTATCATACTATTATGACTTTGAGATATCCGGTTTTGAGCATACAGGAAGTGACTCTTACTGAGACTGAAGTAATAGTTAGAAAATCGCTTCCAGCGTCAGTGCCTTCAGCTGTATTGGTGATACTGGTGGGTCCTGCTCTATTTTATTTTATTTATTATAGTTTAATAATTTCGCATTTAATTTAATTTCGCATTTAATAATAGTTACCATATAGCAACCAGTATTTTCTTTTACAGACAGTTAATCCGTGAAGTCAATAACTGGGTGCCTACAGAAACAAACAAACAAACCTTAACGATTTATACACCATTCGAAAGCCCATATTTTTACAATTTTTTGGAATGTTTATTTGTTTTCAGAAAATGAGTAGGTCAGGAGATACAGAGGAAAGAAGGTTCATTGATCAAATTCGGGCCATATCCTTCAAAGAGGCCAAGGATGCCGGCGCTGACTTCATAACAAAGAGCTGGGTGGCATTGAAATTGCGCAGAAGTGAAGACTTTGTTAAGAAAAACTGGAATAGAGACCCATACAACTGCAAAATGGAAATTTCAAAAGGAAGACCTCATCAACTTTCCCAAGAAAGCAAAAACTTGATTTCACAGAGTCTGTCCAAACCGAAAAAAAGCGTTTGTGTTTTGGTTGCAGAATTAGAGGCAGAGCGGGGTAAAAAACGCAGCAACATGACTGTTTATCGAGAGCTGATCCGACAGGGTGCAAAGACCTTCCATGTGATACCCCGACCTGTAAAAACGCAGAGGACCGACTGTGGTTTTGTCAGTTTCTGTCACTTTAGGAAACTGCTGACTTCTGTCATTTGGCGTGTTCAGACGAGTTCTTCATTTATCAGACACGGCGCCCGAACTTTCAGAATGACCGAATTTGGGCTTTGAATCTCACAGATATCCCTGATGATAGCCGACTTCGCCAGGTGGTCAAGAAACCCATGTGCATTGGGATCTTCATCCTTTTCACAATTAAACACGCAATGTGGGTTGTGAAAGAGGAAGGGCAGTCTTGGGACGGGGCTTATTTCAGGGAAACTGTGCTTAAGCAGCATGTGATTCCATTTTTAAAAAACCCTGAAAATGTGCTTTCAGTAGATGATGTGAAGGAATAAAAAACCTTAAATTTTGTTTTAATTATCATCTGGAATTAAAATTTCTAGTGTATTTTAGCGCCTTAAATTAAAAATTTTTTCCCCCGGGGACATTCTGCCCCCCGGACCCCCCTGACAAGGGACTCTGCCCCTTGACTCCGCTGGGGGCTCTCACCCCCCAGACCCCCCATTTCTGGGGGGCTACCGCCCCCCAGACCCCCCCTTAGGGTTAGTATGTACCCCCCCGCCAGACCGCCCCTCCCGAAATGAAATCCTGGGCATGCCACTGCTGTGGTATTTCTAAGGAAAAATATGTAGTAATAGTGCAGATGGTTTTATGCGAATTTCGGGAACATTCTTGACAATGACATCTTTTAAAAGGTTTAAAGCTCAAACCTGTGGACTCCCTCCCGGGGTTTTATCGGAGGGGGGCAATTCCAAAACAGGGGGGCTAACTTTTTTAAAACGGGGGGGGGCAATAAAACGGGGGTGCAAGCAGGGGAGAAAGAAAAAAAAGAGAAAAAAGAAGGAAAAAAAGGGACAAAAAAGCGAAAATAAAGTAAAAATAGGTCTAAAATGGCTTAAAATGCATTGAAATGGACTAAAACCTGCAAAAATTTTGCGATGATGGCGTCATCATATGTCAAAAATGGCGTCATAATTTTTTGGATACTTTTTTTATTTTTGAGTGGGGGGGCAATAAAACGGAGGGGGAATCCTCCAATAAAGCGGGGCAGTGGCGTGCCCAGGGGGGGGGCGGCCGCCCCTCCCCCGCCGCCTGAAATCCGGCGAAGCCGGATTTTTTTTGTAGGGGGGACTCTTACGTTTTTTTTTTTGAATTTTGGAAGAGAAACATTTTTACTTTAATATTAATACAGAAACTTTCCTGATGATGCCTTCCAAAAGCATATTAATAGTAAAAAAAACACCAAATATCTTCCGCTTGGCGAGTAGTTTAAATTGACAATTTATTTTTGTTTTTTGATTTCAAATCGATTATTATGCCGTTCAATTGTTAAGGCATACTGCATACATGTTATATAAAACTACTAAAAACACCATTAACCTCTAAAATAACGTTTTAAACACATATTTAAAATGTATAGGGATAAAAAACCTTAAATTTTCTAATAAGTATCATCAGGAATTAAAATTTTTAGTGTATTTTAGCGCCTTAAATTAAAAATTTTCTTCCCCAGGGGGCATTCCGTCCCCAAGAGCCTCCTTACAAGGGGCTCTACCTCTTGACCCCGCTGGGGGGTTCTCGCCCCCAGACCGTCCATTTCCAAACCCCTCTTCAGGGTTAGTATTTACCCCCCAGACCGCCCCCCCAAATGAAATTGTGGGCACGCCACTGAAGCGGGGGGGCATTTCCAGGCACGCCACTGAAGCGGGGGGGCATTTCCAGACCGTGCACATGTCTGAAAGCTAAAAAGGGGATTGCTTAAGTTTTTTGTAATACGCAAAAATAATAATAGAGAGTAAGTAAAATGGTAGTAGTAGTAAAGCTGACGTGCAACCAAAAATGTCTAATTCTTTAGCGAAAACGTTAAAACGCAGGGAAAAAAAATTATTCATATCAATTAGATGTTTTTTTGGAGCATTTTTATGTCATATCTTGGAATAGTATTTGTCCTCTCTTGCGGGATTATAGTTTTATAAATCCTTGATTTTCAATAAAACCTATTATTTTTAAGGTACCACAAGAAATAACTTTAACGGAAAGGAAGTTGTCCATTTGGAATATGAAGCTTACCATCCCATGGCAATTCTAGAAATGAAACAGCTTTGTGTTTTATTGAGATCTAAATGGCCTTCTATTTGTCGAATAGCTATATTTCATCGTATTGGGTAAAATAATTATTTGTGACATTATCAACAATAATATTAAAATTGTTACCAAATCTATTGAAACAATATTTCGACAAAAAAATCGTGTTTAAAGTTTAAAAGAAATCGTGCTGGGCGGTATCATATATTTTTAGTATATAAAAACGTATATCATCATCAACCATCCTCTAACCTTTTAGCGTTGAGAATTTAAGGTATAGGGTAACTGACTTAATTTCGGCCACCTTATTTCAGTGGCGTGCCCACAATTTCATTTGGGGGGGCGGTCGGTGGGGTACATACTAACCCTGAGGGGGGAATCTGGGGGGCGACAGCCCCCCAGAAATGGGGGGTCTGGGGGCGAGAGCCCCCCAGCGGGGTCAAGGGGCAGAGCCCCTTGTCAGGGGGTCCGGGGGGCAGAATGCCCCCCCGGGGGAGAAAATTTTTATTTTAAGGCGCTAAAATACACTAGAAATTTTAATTCCAGATGATAATTAAAACAAAATTTAAGGTTTTTTTATTCCTATCCATTTAAAAGATGTGTTTAAAACGTTAATAAAAGGTTAATAGTGTTTATAGTAGTCTTATTTAACATGTATGCCTTAACTATAGAGCGGCAAAATCGATTTGAAATTGAAAAACTGAGATAAATTGTCAATTTAAACTACCCGCGAAGCGGGGAAAATTTGGTTTTTTGACTATTAATATGCTTTTGGAAGGCATCAGGAAAGTTTCTGTATTAATATTTAAGAAAAAAATTTTTCTCTCCCAAAATTCAAAAAACGTAAGGGTCCCCCCTTACGAAAAAATCCGGCTTCGCCGGATTTCGGGGGGGGCGGCCGCCCCCCCCGCCCCCTCCTGGGCACGCCACTGCCTTTTTTTTATTTTTTTGAATAAGTTTTATCTGGCTTTTTCAATCAAGCCAAAATTTGGCCTAAAAATCAAACAATAGCTATATTTGTTATTCCAGTGCAAAATTTGAATATTTCTGTTACACTTAAAAATCAGTGAAGGTTTAAACTTTTTTTTAAAGTGGCCGAAGTTAAGGCGCGTGCCATTTATTTCGGCCACCTACAAAAAACTGGCCATAACTATTGCTTAAACGAACAATAAAAATTTCTAAAGGTTGCAAATTTACCCTTAGGTATTGTTCTTGGTACATATAACTTAATTTTTCCCGTTTGCGAACTTTAATAGTTATTAGCAAGACTTTAAATAATTATGTCAAAACCCTTAAAAAACAAGTTTTAACAGTTTGTATTTTTTGTTCAATTTTTATTTTTGGCTTAAAAAACGTCAAAACAAAGTCAAACGAGTAAAAAAAATTCTTTATGAATACGGTAGTACAATGATATTTAAAAACAGCAAAAAACGGCAGGTTCTTTCACCTAAATTTTCAGGTGGCCGAAATTAACGGAATCTTAAAATGCGCAGTTAGTTAAACGCATTGCAAAATGATTTTGAAGAAAATATCAAAACTTGAAAATTAACAACTTTGAGCCTTCAATAGAAGATATTTTAAGGTTATATATTGCTTCATTCTAAATTTGATGCTGTTTAAACACAAAGCAAAAATTAGGAAAATCACAAAAAAAATCACTTTTTGTATAAAAATGTTGATAATGTCGAACAGTGGCGTGCCCAGGATTTCATTTCGGGGGGGGGGGGGTCCGGAGGGCGGCAGCCCCCCAAAAATGGGGGGTCTGAGAGGGTGAGAGCCCCCCAGCGGGGTCAAGGAGCAGAGCCCCTTGTCAGGGGGTTCGGGGGGGCAGAATGCCCCCCGGGGAAAAATTTTTAATTTAAGGCGCAAAAATACACTAGCAATTTTAATTCCGGATGATACAGATGATGACAAAATTTAAGGTTTATCCCTTTACATTTGTAACATATATTTAAAACGTTAATAAAAGGTTAATAGTGTTTATAGTAGTCTTATTTAACATGTATGCCTTAACTATAGAGCGGCAAAATCGATTTGAAATTGAAAAACTGAGATAAATTGTCAATTTAAACTACCCGCGAAGCGGGGAAAATTTGGTTTTTTGACTATTAATATGCTTTTGGAAGGCATCAGGAAAGTTTCTGTATTAATATTTAAGAAAAAAATTTTTCTCTCCCAAAATTCAAAAAACGTAAGGGTCGCTTACAAAAAAATACGGCTTCGCCGGATTTCGGGGGGGAAGCGGCCGCCCCCCCCCGCCCCCTCCTGGTATGCCACTGCCTTTTTTTATTTTTTTGAATAAGTTTTATCTGGCTTTTTTGAATAAAGCCAAAATTCAGCCTAAAAATCAAACAATAGGTAGCTAATCTTGTTATTCCATTGAAAAATTTGAATATTTCTGTTACACTTAAAAATCAGTGAAGGTTTAAACTTTTTTTTAAAAGTGGCCGAAGGTTAGTGCGCTGCCATTTATTTCGGCCACCTACAAAAAACTGGCCATAAATTTTGCTTAAACGAACAATAAAAAATTTCTAAAGGTTGCAAATTTACCCTCAAGGTATTGTTCTTGGTACATATAACTTAATTTTTCCCGTTTGCGAACTTTAATAGTTATTAGCAAGACTTTAAATAATTATGTCAAAAGCCCTTAAAAAACAGGTTTCAACAGTTTGTATTTTTTGTTCAATTTTTATTTTTGGCTTAAAAAACGTCAAAACAAAGTCAAACGAGTAAAAAAAATTCTTTATGAATACGGTAGTACAATGATATTTAAAAACAGCAAAAAACGGCAGGTTCTTTCACCTAAATTTTCAGGTGGCCGAAATTAACGGAATCTTGGGGGAAAATGCCCAGTCAGTCAAACGTATTGCAAAATGGTTTGGAAGAAAATATCAAAACTTGAAAATTAACAACTTTGAGCCTTCAATAGAAGATATTTTAAGGTTATATATTGCTTCATTCTAAATTTGATGCTGTTTAAACACAAAGCAAAAATTAGGAAAATCACAAAAAAAATCACTTTTTGTATAAAAATGTTGATCATGTCGAACAGTGGCGTGCCCAGGATTTCATTTCGGGGGGGTCTGGGGGGC
The DNA here is from genome assembly GCA_030248175.1 of Microlaimidae sp. YZB2_3. NCBI lineage: Eukaryota > Metazoa > Nematoda > Chromadorea > Desmodorida > Microlaimidae > Microlaimidae sp. YZB2_3. The sequence continues at coordinate 19,409 of JASAMX010030031.1, read as the reverse complement.
GGTAGCCCCCCAGAAATGGGGGGTCTCAGGGGTGAGAACCCCCCAGCGGGGTCACAAAGGGGCAGGAGCCCCTTGTCAGGGGGTGCCCCGGGGCATGAATGCCCCCCGGGGGGAAAATTTTTAATTTAAGGCGCTAAAATACACTAGAAATTTTTAATTTCAGATGATAATTAAAACAAAATTTAAGGTTTTTTATTCCTATTCATTTAAAACATGTGTTTAAAACGTTAATAAAAGGTTAATAGTGTTTATAGTAGTTTTATTTAACATGTATGCCTAAACTATTGAGCGGAAAAATCGATTTGAAATTGAAAAACTGAGATAAATCTTGAATTCAAACTACCCGCGAAGCGGGGAAAAGTCGGTTTTTTGACTATTAATATGCTTTTGGAAGGCATCAGGAAAGTTTTATTTTGATGTCAGAAAAAAACTTTCTCTCCCAAAATTCAAAAAACGTAAGGTTCTCCCCCCTTACGAAAAAATGCGGCTTCGCCGGATTTCGGGGGGGGGGAGCGGCCGCCCCCCCCCCCCCCCCCCCCCCTGGGCACGCCACTGATGTCGAATAACAAAAATAAAAAACTTTTGCAAAAACACTTTATTCAACATTAATCCAGTTACTTTTGTGCTAGTTCTTTTGTGTTTTAAAAATAAGCCAATTTTCTAACACCCTAAATTGGTGGCCGAAATTAAGGCGTGGCCGAAATTAAGGCGTGGCCGAAATTAAGTCAGTTACCCTACATCTTGTTTTCATCGTTAAAAACATGTTGCATCGGAAGCCATATTACATTATTCTTTTTCTTGATAATTTTTCAGTGTATAATTGTTTTTTACGTCAAAAATTGCAGATTGCTTCGCTTGTTAGTATGTAAGAAGTGGCGTGCCCGGGGGGGGGGGGAGGGCGGCCGCTACCCGCCCCGCCACCCGCCCCCTCCCGAAATTTTTTCGTGAGGGGGATGGGACCCTTACGTTTTTCAAATTTTTGGAGAGAAAATTTTATTTCTTTAATATTAATACAGAAACTTTTCTGATGCCTTCCAAAAGCATATTAAATCAAAAAACCAAATTTTCCCCGCTTCGCGGGTAGTTTAAATTGCCAATTTATCTTAGTTTTTTGATATAAAATCAATTATGTCGTTCAATAGTTTAGGCATACTTGTTAAATACAACTACTATGAACACTGAACCCTTTATTAACGTTTTAAATATATGGTTTAAGTGTAAAGAGATAAAAAAATTTTAAATTTTGTAATAAGTATCATCTGGAATTAAAATTTCTAGTGTATTTTCGCGCCTTAAATTGAAAATTTTCTCCCCCGGGGACATACTGACCCCCGGACCCCCTGACAAGGGTCTCTGCCCCTTGACCTCTGCCCATTAGGAAACAGTCCGCATGCATTTTAAAACCATAATCATTTTTTAAAAAAATCTGTTTGTTTTTTTTGCTTAATAAAATATTAAAAAACAATTAGGCAATAGAGAGTCTATGGTGGCAACAAAAGTATCTTGCATTTAATTGTCGAGTGATTGTGAAGACTTATATAACTGTTTGGAGAAAGGGGCAGCGCTCCCCCCCCACCACCAGGAGTATTCTTGGGACTATGAAAAAAGGACAGGTTGGAAAACTTTATCCTCTCCGCTCTGGGGAGCACAAGTTGGTTTGGAGGATCACGATGGGGTTTCCTTGGCTTTGTTTTGGGCGATATTTTGGTACCTGGATACCGTTTGATAGCTCAAATGAGAGCTAATTATATGTAGATGACTGTCGTGAGCTTTTTATTTGTTATGTTATGATATTTTCATGTGAAATTGTGTGATTTACAAAAATTAAAATTGTTACTGTTACTTGTTTTTAGAACATGGGCATTTCATGATTACGCAATAAATTGGTTTAAAAATTAAACTGTCCTGGTAAAATTTAGTCTATTTTCCAAATTTTTAGTCCCCGTGACTCTACGTTGCGTCTGTGGTGAACAATCGTTATAAAATAAAATAGTGTAATTTCGGCACACATGTTGCTGTAGGTAAAAACGGGTTGAATTAAGTGGTCGGGTGTTAAATTGTAGTTGTAAATAGTTAAAAGACAACGTTGAAATGTATAGGGGTCATAGCACTGCAATTAAACTCGATTACAGGGGTCTTTTTAAAAAGTGCCGAAATTAAATGCACTTTTTTCTCAAATTTTGCTCATTTTGATACCATTTGGCATTTTAGCTGTAAATTTTTGCCAGTTACACGTTGAACAACAAGTAAAAGCTTAAATTAAAGAAAATTGTTTGGAGATAATGATAGGCGTTTAAATTTTTAAAAATGATGATTTTTTGACTGAGAAACAATCGATTGTTTGTAAAGTGCCGAAATTAAATGCATACATTTAATTTCTGCAATTTTCCATTTTTTTAAAAAACTGATTTAATTAAGTAAAAAAACTACGTACAGTGAAACTTTTATAACGCAACGCGGTATTGTAAAAGCTTTAAAGTGAGCTATCAAACATGAAAATCGGGCCATACAGTAAAAAGTTACATTGGAAAAACGAAAAAGTGCCGAAATTAAATGCACTACCCTAATTTTGGAGGCACAGGGGAGAGGGGACGGGCGCCCCAGTCTTAAAGAAGGGGGTGTTGGGGGTGTTCACGCACATTCTTTTTTGCGCGCCCCCTTCCCCAAAATTTTGGGGGTTTGGTATTACCCTCAAAATTCGATAGGCTGTATACACATGATTTTGAGATGTTTTTCTTTGATTAAAAAAACGCAAAAATGCAAGTGTTTTTTGGTCCAAGCTAAACCTAAATTTCCTTTTTAAAGCAAAAAAAAACGTTCCGTTTTTCAGATGGGCATTAATTAACCTTTGTACTCTGGAACCAAGTCAGTGCATAATGGGGTAAACGGTCTAGCTATTTAGTCCTGGTCATCAAAATTTTTGAAATCAAGCTTGATTTTAAGAATAAAGAATTTCAATACGTTTGAATTTTAACTAATCGCTGCTAGGAAATTTTTGTTTTGGGTTTTTTTAGATAACCAATAGTTTTTTTTGATTTTACGGTTTCGTTGTTTGGTTTCTTTTTTGCAACAACAAAAATAATAATACTTAAATAATTACTGTTACCGCTCCTTAGAACTGTACCTGTGATGGAATCATCAGTAATCATAGCTGTAAGCAGTCCGCATAGAAAAGAAGCTCAAGAAGCTACAGAATTTGCGATCACAGAGTTAAAAAGATCAGTACCTGTTTGGAAAAAGGTAAATCAACAATTATAATCCTTTTGAAATTATTTTAGAGTTTTGTGTATAATTTTTTTTCTCCGAAAAATCCACGCGACATTAAGATGCCACGAATTGGTATACTTGTACAGACCTGTGCACTGCCCACCCCCGAGGGTTTTATTGGGGGGGGCAACTTTTTTGAAACAGGAGGGGCAACAAAACGGGAGGGAAAGCAGGGGAAAAAGAAAAAAAAGAGAAAAAAGAAGAAAAAAGAAAGGAAAGGAAAAAAAACGAAAATAAGCTAAAAATAGGTCTAAAATGGCTTAAAATACATTGAAATAGGCTAAAAACTGCAAAAAATTTGCGATGATGGCGTCATCATAGGTCGCAAATTGTGTCATAATTTTAGGCTACTTTTTCATTTTTTGACGGGGGGGGGGCAATAAAACTGGGGGGGACAAATCCTCAAATAAAGCAGGGGGACAGACCGTGCACAGGTCTGCTTGTAATGTAATTAAAACAAAACAATGCGGCTATGCAAATGCAAAAATTATGACACTTTTGCATATAACCCTATATGAAATGTGAGACAAATATAAAACACTTTTTAGTGTTAAATTTGAAAATAACATTGGTTTTTAAATAAAAGGTAAAATACATTTATATGGTATATTGTAAAAAACGTAAAAAATTTTGTTTTTCGTAATCTTGGTTGACGGTGGTACTTTAGCTAAAAATACTTCATTAAAGGTACAGTCCTCTGAATTATCAGGTTTGTGATTATATTTTTTTAACTGGTGAAAACAATTTTTTAAAAACTACCCATGTTCTTGGCTTTCCAAAAATATTTTGATTGTTCTGACTTCTGATTCACTAATGATTCACTGAGTTTTGCTGTTCAAAAATACAAAAATAAAAAAAAACAATCAAACCCAATTTTTACCTTAGGAAGGGAAGTTTTTACATCTTAATTATTTGCATTACAACATCAAAATCATTTTGGAAATATTAAAAACACAAAACGTAAATTTTTGGGGATCAGATGCTTACAGACTTCGACACTCATGCAAACCAGAGTGGCATGTTTTAAAAATCACCACATTAAAGTTGGTAAAAAAATATGGATTAGGTTATAATCCACATTTAGAAGACACACAAAGGGATGGGTTGGTAAAAAATATACCTGTTAAATAAGTTAAACTTTGTAAAATAATAACATATGTTGGGTTTTCTACCACATATAGCTTTAATTTTAATAAATAATTTTATTTTACTCGAATTAATTTTAGTATAAACTGTATACTAGAATTATTTTAGTATACTAGTAAGAAACCTTTAATTCTAGTATAGTATAGTATAGTATAGTATAGATCGCTCGGATTTAATTCTAGTATAGTATAGTATAACATGTCCGGTTTTAATTCTAGTATAGTATAAACACATCGTAGTTAAACCGCTCATCTTTTCATTTAACATATGAGTATAGCCGGCATCCAGCGCGGTAATTCAGCCGTTTAGAAAGCGTTTGTTGTGCTGATGGGCATTTAGTAAAAATGTGTGGGTGGGGGGGTTATACTTACCTGATGAACGGTTTAACTACGATGCGTCAATAGTAGAGTATAAAACCTCAAAATAATTCTAGTATAGTAGTATAGTATAGTATAATTCTAGTATAGTAGGCATCCCTGGTTCAGAATTTGCGATCACAGAGTTAAAAAGATCAGTACCTTTTTGGAAAAAGTTAAGTCAATAATTATAATCCTCTGAAGTTTAGAGTTTTGTGTATAATTTTTTTTTCTCCGAAAAATCCACGTGACATTAAGCTGCCGCGAATGGGTATACTTGTAATGAAATTACAACAATGTGAGTAAAATTTCGCAAAATAAGAAAGAGGGTGACAGGGAAAATAAGGGATTTTGTTAGTTAATATATTTTGATCTTTATTTTTTATTTTGATGTTTATATTTTTACGTGTTGTAATACTCAAATATTTGGTACCGGAACAGTTAAGTTTTTACGTGTTGTAATACTCAAATATTTGGTACCGGAACAGTTAAGTTTACTAACTTTTTTTTTATTTTTGCACAGGTCTAAATATAATACAGGTGTATGGTGCTAATATAAAAAAGAGACTATCACATGTATATGTATACATAGTCTAAAGGTAAACCAACGTGGCTGCAACAGTTGTTCCTTGGAATAAAAAATGCCCCCCCCCCATTGAGTAAGCATTTAAAACATGAGAATCTGACGTCACTTTATCAGCCAATTAGATTCGATTTAATACAGAGTATTTGATTGATAAAGTGACGTCAGATTCTCGTGATTTGAGTGGTTATTTAAGGGGGGGCATTTTTTATTCCAACGAACAACTGTTGCAGCCACGTTAACTTTAGTGTTGTAAAAAGTATTGATTTTCGATTATTTAAAGTAAAAGTAATTTAAAAAATTTTAATTTAAGTAAAGTAAAAGTAAAAGTAATTTGTGATTTTTTAATTTAAGTAAAATAAAAGTAAGACCTATTCTTTTAAGTAAAAGTAAGAGTAAAAGTATAATAAAAGTATTTTGAAATAGAGCAAAACACCGGTTTTTAGAAACTCAAATTTCCGTTTCAAATTATTTTGCTTATTTTATGCATAAATTTCATTTTAACAAGTTTTTTGGTCTAAATAAATGGTTTTTAGCGTGTTATCATCTTGAAAAACTTTTTTCTGCCAATCAATTTCAACAAACATATAGGGAATTTACTCGTTGAAATTACTTAAATTTTACTTAATTAATTTAAGTATTTGCAGGAAAAAATCCGAGTAAGAGTAAAAGTAATTGAAAGTTTAAAATTCGAGTAAGAGTGAAAGTAAAAGTAAGTGCAATTTAGAATTTGAGTAAAAGTGAAAGTAATCCAAAATCCGTAAGTAAAAGTAACTTTTTACAACACTAACATAGTCACTGCAATCACGTTCAAATGTTACACCATTATTTTAGCGCGTTTTTTTCTGCAGATGTGAAATAAATTTAAAGATGTATGCGTTTTTTTCTGCAGAAGTGAAATAAATTTAAAGATGTACAGGCACCTTGTACTGGAACTCGGTTTATACATGAAGTATGCAATATACATAAGCGTCATCATAATGGATAATTTAATTACCGTATCTACTACTTATCTTTTGTAGTATGCAGATCAACCGATCGAAATTTTGCGCCCTCTCGGTCCGTCGATCTGCATACTACGAAAGATAAGTAGGAGATACGGTAATTATCCATTATGGTGAATTATCCATTATGGTCCTTATGTATATTGCATACTTCATGTATAAACCGAGTTCCAGTGCAAAGTGCCTATAATTTAGTCTACAATTTGTCTCTTTTTTTAATTTTTGATCAGTTATTTTAAGTTTTGTCATTGTACTTAATTGTAATGTTGTTTTAAGGAAAAGTATAAAGATGGAAGTTCATATTGGAAAGAAAACACTGAGTGGAATCCACAATAATTATTGATAATTAATTTTGTATTTTTCTTGTGAATTCAGTTGTAATAAGACTGTTTTTAAGAACTATCAATAAGTCCAAAACAAAACAAAAAAACACCAAAAACCAATCAATATTTACATATTACATCCAAGTTGTAACATTTAAACTATACACTAGTGATATTTCTCGGAGTTTCGGTCTAGTTTGGTGCCAAGTTATAAAAAATTTAGAGGTACCTTGCACTGAAACTCTGTTTATGAAGTATGCAATATACATAAGCGTCGCCATATTGGATAATTACCGAATCTCCTACTTATCTTTCGTAGTATGCAGATACACCGATCGCCTTTTCGGTCAGTTGATCTGCATACTACGAAAGATGCCAATGTTATTTCAAAGTTAGTATAATATTTTTTATAAGTAATAAGTAGGGTAGTGCATTAAATTTCGGCAGTCGGCACTTTTCCAAATTGGGCATTTTTGATTTTGGACTATATCTTTGGTAATCCTGGACGGAATACGACGTTTGATAGCTCAAATGAGAGCTAATTTTATGTAGATAGATGACTGTAGTGAGCTTTTTATTTGTTATGTTATGATATTTTCATGTGAAATTGTGCTATTTATAAAAAATAAAATTGTTACTCGTTTTTAGAACACGGGCAGTTCATGATTACGCAATAAATTGGTTTAAAAATTAAACTGTCCTGGTAAGATTTAGTCTATTTTCCGAATTTTTAGTCCCCGTAGTCTACGTTGCGTCTGTGGTGAGCAATCGTTATAAAATAAAAATAGTGTAATTTCGGCACACATATTGCTGTAGATAAAAACGGGTTAAATTAAGTGTTCGGGTGTTAAATTGTAGGGGTCATAGTACTGCACTTAAACTCGATTGATTAAGGGGTCCTTTTAAAAAGTGCCGAAATTAAATGCACTTTTTCCCCAAATTTTGTTCATTTTAATACCATTTGACATTTTAGCGAAACTTTTTTCCAGTTACACGTTGAACAACAAGTAGAAGCTTAAATTAAAGAAAACTGTCTGGAGATAATGATAGGTTTTTAAATTTTTGAAAAGGATGATTTTTTGACTTGAGAAACAATCGATTGTTTGTAAAGTGCCCAAATTAAATGCATACATTTAATTTCGGCAATTTTCCATATTTTTTTAAAAACTGATTTAATTGAGTAAAAAAACTACTTTAATACAGTGAAACTTTTGTGACGCAACGCAGTATTGTGAAAGCTTCGAAATGAGCTATCAAACTATACAGTGAAAAGTTACATCGGAAAAACAAAAAAGTGCCGAAATTAAATGCACTACCCTACTACACAGAAAGCAAAACAAACAATCATACTGGTTGATTTATGTACCCCCCACTCCTAAATTTTGCAGTCGCCATAGCATTGGCTCGGATTTTTTTCATATAGATACCCTAAAAAACATGGAGCTTTGGTTTACAATGTGGGTGTAGCCAAGGGGTCTGAAAGGTTCTCTAAATTCTTTTTTTTTTGTGAAATCCAGGCTCTTCCAATGTGTACTACTGTAATTTTATACTAAGAAAACATGTTTTTACCACTAAAAACATTAGATAATACGTTATTAGGCCAAAAAACAGTGTATTATACAGCTTTATCTACGTTTATCGTTAAAAAGCTGGGGCTTTTTACCGTTTTCAAAAATTAAGGGGGGCTCCGCTCCGCCCCCACCCCTCCCCCTTAAAATTTTTTTGTACTACAATCCGCCCCCCCCCAAATAAAACCCTGGGTACGTACGTCCCTGCATGAAAGGTGTAGGCCGCTGGTTAGGAAGCACCCTAGTGAGTTGAAAGAGGCGGCATCACTGTAGACGTAAAACTTAAGGACAGTAAAGAAAGGAAAGTTTTTAAGAAAAAATTTTTAATTTTATATCAAGAATATATAATATATATTATATTATGTATTCTTGGTTAATATATATTATATTATGTATTCTTGGTTAATATATATTATATTATGTATTCTTGATTATACTGAGTATGTAAAATGTAAACACCAAAAGGTGAGTAGAAGCAGGTAAGGAATGAATTATAGTGAGCACCAAAAGGTGTAGAAGCAGGTTGTAAAAATAACACCTGGTGGTTATAGAAGCAGGTAAGGAATGAATTATAATAGTATTTGTTAAGGAATGTACAGTTCTTTTATCAGAGTTTTTAGTGATAAACTGAGTGATACCAAAAGGATAACATTATTAAACTTATTATATTTTAAATTATTAATGGAAATTAAAAACCTTTAAGAATGAAAAAAAGCCTTTGTTTGAAAATACTAAAAGTAAAATTAAAGATGGCTAAAAAAAGTTGAGTGAAAAAAAGCAGGTTGAGTGAACACATCTTATATCAGTGTAGAAGCAAGTTGGATATCCCCACTTTAAATTCACAGAAAAGTTTTGATAGAGATTTTTTGTTGGTAACTATAGTTAGGGTACAGAATAAATAATGAAAGTTATATTTTATAAAATCACTAATAAAAGTAATGAAACTTTTATACATTGCTATTATCAAGTATTGAGAAAAAAACCACCGAAAAATTCGATTTTTTAAAGTTTTGACGGGTTTCCGGAAATTCGTCTTCGACATCTCCTCTTCGGAAAACTTGTCTTTTGAGTGCGTTGTAAACGTACTTTTTAAAAGACATTTTTCTGGTTTTTTGGTATGGTTGAAACTTTAGGACATCTTTGTTGTAAGAACAAAACCTATATTTTTCTAAGCCATTGCATTTTTTAATTTTGTAAATTTTAATAAACGAAGCAGACAATTAGAGAGTAGCAGTAGATGTCTAAAAAATTTATGGTACACGTACAGACTACTCACATTATGTTATGTACCACTTGCTGAACGAAAGTTATGTTATGTTCAGTCGTAACAAAGTTTTTCATTCAAATAACATTTTCGTTCCAAATGTTTGTATAAAGCGTTATAATTTGTAACCTTTTTAACATTATTTAAATCTATTTCAAACAATTATCACAATTATTATTTTTCAGTAATATTAAACCGGTATCCTAAGAAGAGCTGAATTATAGTTAGTGACTTTTCAAGCTCTGATTCAGCTTTTTGGAGAGCCATAAGATTTTTTCGATGAATTTCCAAACTTTCTTTTTCCACAGTTGTTAAATACGCTTCCTCCACTTCAGCGCATTGTTGTTTTTTAGTTTCTTCATCCACTTCTTCGTCTGCCTGTATATTTGCAACGATCGCTTCTACTTTTTCTTGACGTTCTACTAAAGCTCTGAAAGTTATTATAATAGTGTATTTCTGTGTTTAAGCAGCCTCTGATATTAAACTTTATATTGGTGTAAAAAACCTGACACGCTGTAGTTTATTTACAGACTTAATAAAATATAGGGTAGTGCATTTAATTTCGGCACTTTTTCGTTTTTCCAATTTACCTTTTCACTGTATGGCCTGATTTTTATGTTTGATAGCTCATTTTAGAGCTTTTACGATACTGCGTTGCGCCATAAAAAATTCACTGTACGAAAGTTGTTTTTTTACTTAATTAAATCAGTTTTTAAAAAAGTGGAAAATTGCCGAAATTAAATGTATGCATTTAATTTCGGCACTTTACAAACAATCGATTGTTTCTCAGTCAAAAAATCATCATTTTCAAAAATTTAAAAACCTATCATTATCTCCAGACAGTTTTCTGTAATTTAAGCTTCTACTTGTTGTTCAACGTGTAACTGGCAAAAAGTTACAGCTAAAATGCTAAATGGTATCAAAATGAGGAAAATTTGGGAAAAAGTGCATTTAATTTCGGCACTTTTTAAAAAGACCCCCTTAATCGAGTTTAAGTGCAGTGCTATGACTCCTACATATTTCAACGTTGTCCTTTAACTATTTACAACTACAATTTACAACCCGACCACTAAAATCAACCCGTTTTTACCTACAGAAATAGTGTGCCGAAATTACACTATTTTATTGTATAACGATTGCTCACCACAGACGCAACGTAGAACCACGGGGACTAAAAATTCGGAAAATGGACTAAATTTTACCAGGACAGTTTAATTTTTAAACCAATTTATTGCGAATTCATGAAATGCCCATGTTCTAAAAACGAGTAACATTTTTTAAAATTATAAATCCCGCAATTTTACATGAAAATATCATACCATAACAAATAAAAAGCTCACGACAGTCATCTACATATAATAAGCTCTCATTTGAGCTATCAAACGTCGTATTCCGTCCAGGATTACCAAAGATATAGTCCAAAATCGAAAATGCCCAATTGGGAAAAGTGCCGAAATTAAATGCACTACCCTATAATAATGCATATTATCAAGAATATATAAGAGAAGAATGTACCACTCAATACAAAAAATCGCACCCATCCGTGCATCGGTTTGCCATAAATAAACCCCCCGGGGGAGTATATAGACCCCCCCGGGGGAGTATATAGACCCCCCGGGGGAGTATATAGACCCCCCGGGGGAGTATATAGACCCCCCGGGGGAGTATATAGACCCCCCCGGGGGAGTATATAGACCCCCCCGGGGGAGCATATAAACCCCCCGGGGGAGTGTATATGCTCCCCCAAAATTTAAAAAAAAATTTTTTTGTGGAAAAGCGTCGCCGCGGCGCGGTTGTCTCGTTGATTGTAGAAACTGTATTTATTATGTAAAAATAGTGTTTATTTAGTAATAAAGTTATTTTTTATCGAAATTTTATTGAAATTTCCGTTAAACGTGAAACTTTTGATTTGTAAAACAGTTGTTTTTGTGATAATGGCCGGAAAACCGGGGCGACATATTACTTTTCGGCAACATAATAAATACAGTTTCTACAGTCAACGAGACAGCCGCGCCGCGGCGACGCGTTTCCACAAAAATTTTTTTTTAAATTTTGGAGGAGCATATACACTCCCCCCGGGGGGGGGGTTATATGCTCCCCCGGGGGGAGTATATAGACCCCCCGGGGGAGTATATAGACCCCCCGGGGGAGTATATAGACCCCCCGGGGGAGTATATAGACCCCCCCCGGGGGGGTTTATTTATGGCAAACCGATGCACGGATGGGTGCGATTTTTTGTATTGAGTGGTACATTCTTCTCTTATATATTCTTGATATTATATAATTTTTTTAGTCTGTGAACAAACTATCTTCTATTCTATCAAAAATGTATATAAAATGTATATAAAATGTATACATATCTTACAAACGAAAATTTTCATTTGAAATTTAATCTATATATTCTGACAACTCTACCTTTTTGTTGATGAAATAATGATCAATTAAGAAAATTTTAAGTCCACATTATTTTACACAAATTTTATTTGATTTTAAATTCAGATTAGAAATTAGCAAAGATCAAATCAGGATTATTTTTCTGTTTTTTTGTTGTCCCAATATTAAACTATTGCTACTACGATTCGATTACATAAAGTTTATAATTATACTACAATACAATAAACCGCCGCCGAAAATAAAAAAAAATTTCTCAAAACTACCGACACCTTCCCTAAAATTTGGTGATAGCCCGGACCGGACACCCACCCTAAAATTGAGGGGGGGGGGTGTCCAAGTACTAAATACACTAAAAATAGGAACTTGGGGTATACCCCCAACAAATTTCGGGAAGCGGCCCACCTAGAATTACAACCCATCTCAAATACCCTAATATATTATTTTAATATTTACCGTTTTTCTTGTATTTCATGTTGTCGGCGGCAAATTACATTTTTTAAAGCCTAAAACAAAAAAACCTGGAAACATTTGCCTTATAATAAATCAATCAGCTTGAGTAAAATAGTTTTTGATTAAAACTTTTATTTTGTTTAAAACCATAATAAAATTAAACGTTTCGACAAAAACTTTTTGTCTTTTTCAATCAACTAAAATACAAAAAAACATGTTAATAAACTTTTTATACAAAATTGCATAGGCACTAAATAAATAAATCGCGAATAACGATTGGGAATACTTTAAAAACGAATAAAAGGAATAATTTAAAACGTAACTAAATATAGGTTAAAAATTTTTGTGGGTGTAAAAATAAAAATATATTATATAATAGGGTAGTGCATTTAATTTCGGCACTTTTCCCAATTGGGCATTTTTGATTTTAGACTATATCTTTGGTAATCCTGGACGGAATACGACGTTTGATAGCTCAAATGAGAGCTAATTATATTTAGATGACAGTCCTAAGATTTTTATTTGTTATGTTGTGATATTTTCATGTGAAATTGTTTGATTTATAAAAAATAAAATTGTTACTCGTTTTTAGAACATGGGCATTTCATGATTACGCAATAAATTGGTTTAAAAATTAAATTGTCCTGGTAAAATTTAGTCTATTTTCCGAATTTTTAGTCCCCGTGGTTCTACGTTGCGTCTGTGGTGAGCAATCGTTATAAAATAAAATAGTGTAATTTCGGCACACATATTGCTGTGGTAAAAACGGGTTGAATTAAGTGGTCGGGTGTTAAATTGTAGTTGTCAATAGTTAAAAGACAACGTTGAAATGTGTAGGAGTCATAGCACTGCACTTAAACCCGATTAAGAGGGTCCTTTTAAAAAGCGCCGAAATTAAATGCACTTTTTTCCCAAATTTTGCTCATTTTGATACCATTTGGCATTTTAGCTTTAACTTTTTGCCAGTTACACGTTGAACACCAAGTAGAAGCTTAAATTAAAAAAAACTGTCTGGAGATAATGATAGGCTTTTAAATTTTTGAAAATAATGATTTTTTGACTGAGAAACAATCGATTGTTTGTAAAGTGCCGAAATTAAATGCATACATTTAATTTCGGCAATTTTCCGTTTTTTTAAAACTGATTTAATTAAATAAAAAAACTACTTTCGTACAGTGAAACTTTTATGACGCAACGCAATATCGTGAAAGCTTCAAAATGAACTATCAAACATAGAAATTGGGCCATACAGTAAAAAGTTACATTGCAAAAACGAAAAAGTGCCAAAATTAAATGCGCTACCCTAATTATATTAGGTATAAAATTTAAAAAGAGAATATTAGCCTGAAAAGCATTAAAATTATGTAAAGTTTTAAACAATAATTGAAGGTAAGATTTTTTATGAATAAAACAATACAAAAATAAACTTTAGGTATAAAATAATAAAAAATAATAGATATTGTTTAGAAAATATACAATATAATATATTTTTTTACTATTTTATACCTAAAGTTTATTTGTATTGTTTTATTCATAAAAAATCTTACCTTCAATTATTGTTTAAAACTTCAACATAATTTCAATTTTTATTTTTACCTTATAGCACCTGTTTTGTTGTTGATGGGCAGTGGCATATAGATCAACATGAAACAAATAAAACGTATTGGTGCTGGTTGGCGCAAAATCAGTTGACTTTGATAGATGCTAAAAAATATAATGTTACAGGGCCGTAGCAAGGGGGGATTGGGGGGATTAATCCCCCCTCAAATTCTGGGAAGGCAAAAAATTTTGTAAGGGTCCCCCCTTTGGTTTTTTTTAAAAATTAGAAAAAATTTTTTCCCAAATCACTCTGTAATGTATTAAAGCCATCTAAAATGCATTATTTAAGGTGATTTAGGTTCATGCAAGCTCTTACTTATAAAAAAGAAATTATTTATAATTCAAAACATTAGTGCAGTGAATTTAGGAATATTGTATTTTTGTTTTGTGTTTTTTAGTTTTGTGTTTTGTTTTTTATTTTTAGAAAACGTTTGTAATAAAATACCTAAAACTATTTTATTTTGTTGTATTTATTTAAAAAACAACAGAAAATAAATAAAGATTCAGTCTTTAAATTTAGGTTTCCTGGCGCCTTTTAAAAGCTTAAAATTAAAAAATTTTCCACCCCGGGGGGCAGAATGCCCCTGACAAGGGGCTCCGCCTGACCCCCCTGACAAGGGGCTCCGCCCCTTGCACCCAGTGGGGGGCTCCCGTCCTCCAGACCCCCCATTTTTGGGGGCTCCTGCCTCCTAGACCCCCTTGTGGACCCCTATAAAGCACCTTCCAAAAAATCCCCCCTCAATTGAAATCCTGGCTATGGCCCTGAGTTTATAAAATGTGAAACCAACATTTAATTTCATTAGGTGTATAATTCATAAAATAATACACATAAGTGGGAAGGGGGTTATACCTATAAGGACCTAGTACTAAAAACGCTAAAAATGGGGTAGGGGAGTGCATTTAATTTCGGCACTTTTCCAAATTGGGCATTTTTGATTTTGTACTGTATCTTTGGTAATCCTGGACAGAATACGACGTTTGATAGCTCAAATGAGAGCTAATTATATGTAGATGACTTTCGTGAGCTTTTTATTTGTTATGTTGTGATATTTTCATGTGAAATTGTGTGATTTATAAAAAATAAAATTGTTACTCGTTTTTAGAATATGGGCATTTCATGATTACGCAATAAATTGGTTTAAAAATTAAGCTGCCATGGTAAAATTTAGTCTATTTTCAGAATTTTTAGTCCCCGTGGTTCTACGTTGCGTCTGTGGCGAGCAATCGTTATAAAATAAAATCGTGTAATTTCGGCACACATATTGCTGTTTGCTGCTAACACCAGAGCATCTATAACCGTTAAAAAAATAATATTTAGGTTCTAATTTTACCTGAGTTTCGTTGGAAGTTTTGTTCTTTTGTTACTTTTAAATTTTTAAAACTGCCGAAATTAAATACACTTTTTTCCCAAATTACAAAAATAACAATTTGTTTTCGGTCGTTTCGATCGATAGTTTAGGTAAAAATGGGTTAAATTAAGTGTTCCGGTGTTAAATTGTAGTTGTAAATAGTTAAAAACAACGTTGAAATGTGTAGGGGTCATAGCACTGCACTTAAACTCAATTAAGTGGGTCATTTTAAAAAGTGCCAAAATTAAATGCACGTTTTTCCCAAATTACAAAAAATAGCAATTGGTTTTCAGTCATTTCCGGCGATAGTTTAGGTAAAAACGGGTTAAATTAAGTGGCACTTAAACTCGATTAAGTGGGTACCTTTTAAAAAGTGCCAAAATTAAATGCGCTTTTTCCCAAAATACAAAAAAGAACAGTTTGTTTTCGGTCATTCGAGCAATATTTTTGGTGACATAGGGTAAAACTATGGTTTTAGAATATAGTTTTTCATACCACATCTCGTAAAAGCAAATATAAATTGTAAAACACTTATTGAACACTGTTTCTAATGATTAATTGGTTGTAATCTAAAAAAGTGCCGAAATTAAATGCACCTTTTTCCATAACAACAAAAAATTACACTTAAACGCTAGGATTCTAAAGCGTTTTAAACAAATATTAAAGTGCATAACACAAACTACTATTGGTTTTAGGCGTATTATTATTTTTTTATTGAAGTTTGGGAGAAAATTGCCGAAATTAAACGGTTTTTGATACACTACTTCTATTCTAAACATCATATCTTTGCAAATTCTTCATAAAAATGAACGAAATTTTATATGCATGCCCTCCGCGCCTTGAGGCGTGAGTTCAAATGATTTCAATGTTTATGTGCTTATTTTTAACTAAATTTAACGTCTTTAAAAATACCCATCATTTTGTGTCAATTTTGCTCATTTTGATACCATTTGGCATTTTAGCTATAACTTTTTGCCAGTTACATGTTAAGCAACAAGTAGAAGCTTAAATTAAAGAAAACCGTCTGGAGATAATGATAGGATTTTAAATTTTTGAAAATGATGATTTTTTAACTGAGAAACAATCGATTGTTTGTAAAGTACCAAAATTAAAATAAATACATTTAATTTCGGCAATTTTCCATTTTTTTAAAAACTGATTTAATTAAGTAAAAAAAAACAACTTTCGTACAGTGAAACTTTTATGACGCAACGCAGTGTCGTGAAAGCTTCAAAATGAGCTATCAAACATGAAAATCGGGCCATACAGTGAAAAGTTACATTGGAAAAACGAAAAAGTGCCGAAATTATATGCACTACCCTTTTTGAGGTATTATATTACTCCAACTTTTTTTTCCAACTTTAACTTACTCCAATTACTTTTTTTGGGACAACCCCCCAAATTTGGGGGGTCGGGTACCACACTCTCAAAATCGGGGAGGCTATGAAAATATATAAAATGAAATTTTAAACTTTACAAAATATTTTCGAATATCCTTTGAGTAAAATTACATTAGAACCATGAATTCAAAAAATATCTGTACGAGATCTTAACACAGGCTGTTGTTATTGTTCATAGCTGGGGCATCAGGTTATGCCTTCTAAGAACCTGACCGCATCCTCTGGTCTTTCCCATAGATCTTCTATTTGGAGTGTTTTTGAATGTTGAGGGCATATAAAAAGGTGTTTGCAGAAAAAGATACATAAAAAAGTGTCATGAGGTTTGCCCCTGCAGTGGGGGCATTCCTTTTTAATGGAGTTGTTGATTCTGGATTTGAACGAGTTGAGGTGGTGGCAATGTCTGGATCTAAGTTGTGCCAGGAGGGTTCTTGACTTCCTGGGGAGTTGTTGCTTGCTTATGTTGATTGGTGGCGGTTTTCTTTTTAATAGTGCGTTAGGTTGGAGTTGCGCAAAATGTTTTCTTTGACAAAATATGAGGATGATTGATTGGATGGTTTTTTTTTGTAAGCATATGGTTATAGAAACTTTTGGCTGTTAGTCCAAGTTTTGATTGGAGGGTATGTTTCATCTCTCTTGGTCTATGGTCATTAGCTGTGATTCTGTTAGATGGATGTGTTGACTGCATGATTTTTGCTAAAAATTGTGTTGAAAGAAGGTTGGTGTGGCTTTTGATTGGTAGGACTTTAGTCTCTTGATGAAGATGGTCAGTTGGGGCCATTTTTTGGCAGCTGGTTGCTATCCTGAGGGCCGTGTTTTGTGTTGCTTGTAGTTTTTGAAAATGAGATTTTGATAGATTGGGTGACCATATTGGGGCACCCAATCTATCAAATTACAAAAAAGCAAACTGGCAAGCCTTCACCGCACACATAGAAGACAACATTCAAACACTCCCACACACCACAAACATACATCAAGCAAACAAAGCATTCACAAAACTCATTATTCAAGCAGACAAAGCATACATTCCCAAAGGCCACATTAAGCACACAAACAGGCCACTAACAAAACATATCCTACTACTCACACAAAAACGCAACGCACTCAGACAAACAGACTCCAAACATACAACAGCTAAACAAACAAATACAAAAGAAATAGCAGAACATAAAGCAAACATCTGGCAGCAACACATCACAAAACACTTTATCCACAAACACAACTCTTACAAACTATACAACACAATAGCACAACTCAACAACAAAAAACAACACACAGACAAAAATAGGGCAATCACTTTCAACACAAAAACAATCACTTGCCCATACAGCATAGCAAAACACTTCAACAAACAGTTTACACAACCCACAACCCACAAAACAAACAAAACATACCGCAAAATCACACGCGCAATTAAACAACTAAAACACACACCATACATGGGCAAGTTGGTCCGGAGTGGGGGGGGGGTTAAACCCCAAATTAGAGGGGGGGGGTTAAAATCCGAGAAACGCAAAATACCCATATCGTTTTTTTTTTCTGGAGTGCATTTTACCCATATAGTTTTTCGATTTTGAAGGAAAAATAGGTTAAAAACACTAATTTTAGGTCAAAAAGCCCTTTTTATTGCATTTTTGAGCTTTTTATTGCTTAAAACATTCATTTTGACCTCAAAACTTAAGTTTGGAGGCAGTTAGAAGTCATTTTAAAGACATTTTTTTCCTTCATTTTTCCAAAATTGGGGGTTAACTTTTTCTCCCCCCCCCCCACTTCTGAGTGGGGGGAGGGTTAAACCCCACTTCTCAGAATTTGGGGGGGGTTAACCCCCCAACCCCCCTCCCGTGCCCATGTATGACACACACCCATCACACTAACAGTACAGCAAACAACCACAGCCATACAACACAGCAAAACAAACAAATCAGTTGGGCCTGACAACACAAACATACAGCACCTCAAACACTTGGGCAACAAAGCAATACAATACCTCACAAAACTCTACACTAACACAATAAACACAAACACAATACCGCACAGTTGGAAACTTTCCAACTACATCCCAATTCCAAAACCAGACAAAAACATCAACAACAGTACAGTCAATCATTCAGGCCCATCTCACTCATATCCGCACTCGCAAAAACTTGCGAAAAAATCATACTTCCATAGATCACAAGCAACATACCAAACACAACACACCAACACGGCTTCAAAAAACAACACTCCACATACACAGCTCTACAAACACTTTACACCCACATAGCAGCAGGTTTTAACAAACCAAAACCACCACACCGCACAGTCGTTGTAGCTCTGGACATGTCCAAAGCTTTTGACACTGTCAATCACCACAAACTCATACACAAACTTGCACAAACACAAGTACCAACAACAATTACAAAATTCATAAACAACTACATCAAAAACCGCAAAGCATACACCACATACAACAATCACAAATCAAAACAAAAACTCATAAAAACAGGAATCCCACAAGGATCCTGTCTATCATCCACACTATTTAACATCTACACTGCAGATATTCCAACACCACCACCAAACGTACACATCATAACATATGCAGACGACATCACAATATATGCATTACAACAAAACGACAACATAGCACAACAACAAATACAACCATACTTACACGCAATACAAACATGGACAGACAACAACCAACCCAGATTAAATGCAAACAAAACA
>JASAMX010030030.1:0-12296 GCA_030248175.1 Microlaimidae sp. YZB2_3 | reverse complement strand
ATCAGTTCGTGTATGCTATGTTTTTATCGTTTTCTATTGAAAGGTGACTAATCACAAATCTATTATAGTTGAGAATTGCACCTTTAAATCGTTTTTTTAAATGATCTTAAAAAAATATTCCCAATATTTCAAGAGTATGATTTTTTGTGTTTGTTAATTCCAATAATTTCCACGAATTTTTAAATGAAAAATTTCCGCGAATTTTAAATAATCAGAAAATTTTAAATATTTTATGATATAAAGAAAATGAGACCTGTGCACTGCCTTCCTGGGGTTTTTATGGGCGGGGCGATTTGCAAAGTAAAAACGTCATGAGGGCAAATAAACAAAGAGGGGTGACGGAAAGAGAATAAAAAAAGAAAAAAAAGAAAAAATAGACAAAAAAGCGTTATAAGGTAAAATTAGGTCAGTGGCTTAAGATGCCGTGAAAAATAAGCTAAGAACTGGAAAAATTTCGCGATGATGGCATTATAATAGGTAAAAAATGGCGCCATGGTATTTTCGGTGCCTTTTTTTTAATTTTTTTGCCGGGGCCGGCCAATAAACCGGGGGGTGGGGGGGACGCAAATTCTCCAGTAAAGCGGACCCTGCGTCATTCTGAGGTCACAGGTGAAAAATATGATCATAGATTTAATGCTTAAAACATGCTTTTTTAAAGTGTAAAATGAGTGGTTATCATTTCATAAATGAATTAGTTTTTTGCGGGCGGGCAATGAACGGGGGGGGATGGGGGGCAAATCCTTGATAAAGCGGACCTAGTTTTAGTTTCCAGACCGTCACAGGTCTGAAATATGATCATAAATTTAATGCTTAAAACACGCTTTTTTAAAATTTGAAATAAATTATTTGTGGAATTTCAGAGGCGGTATGTGAGACAGGGAGAGTGCCTGGGTGCACCCCTAGCACCGGGGGTCAAATTAAAAACGGAGGTCGGATTTGTAATCAGGACCTACAAACCACAAAGCACTGTTTGAGGTGGTTTTAAGTTAAAACTGGTATATGGTCCAAATGCCCCCTGAGAGGGGGTTGCACCCTCCTAGCGCCCCGGGGGTCAAATAAAAAAAAGAGGCCCGGATCATCATCAGGACCTCAGAACCCCCGAGTACGTGTTTTAAGGTGGGATATTGGGGTCTGTGGTAAAACGCGAGGGAGTGGGTGCACCCCCTAGCGCCCCCCGGGGGTTGAATCGAAAAACAGAGATTTGATTAGTAATCAGGACCTACGAACCCATGTCTGTTTGGGTAGTTGGTAAAACTGGTAAATAATCAGGATGCCCCCCGATGAGGAGGTTGCACCCAGCGCCCCGGGGTCAAATCAAAAAACGGAGGTTGGATTTGTAATCAGGACCTACGAAAACCCCTGAGCATGTTGTTTGAGGTGGTTTCGACTGATAAACTGGTATATAGCTAGGAATCCCCAAGGGGGAGGTTTCACCCCCCTAGCGCCCCCCCCCCCGAGTGGTGCAATCAAAAAACGGAGGTCGGATTCGGTAATCAGGACCCCCCGAAAACGTGTTTGGGAAACTTGGCGAAAATTTTGCAACTGTATAGTTCTACCTCTAAAAAGAATTAAGAATCTTAAGAAAAAAGAAGAATTCTTAAAAAGAATCTTAAAAAAAATCTTGAGAAGAATTTTAATAATAAGATACATAGGAATACAAAAATATTAAAAAAAATATTGTCAAAATGTTAAAGGAATTTTAAAAATATAAAAACATATTTTTAAATTTTTTTTATTAAATAAAATAGGATAAAATAAAATACGCGACGCCACCGGCGCTGTGGTAAATAAAGCGAAAAATACCTCTGCTATAAAGAACCTCAAATAAGCCAACTGGCTCCCGCATTCCTTGGCTGGCTTGTTTCCCAATATATACCCGCGCTGCTATAAAGAACCTGTTTGTTACTTTGCGCACTCTGGGCTGCTTTATAGAAACCCCCCTGGGCTAAGGTCACTCAAATAAGCCAACTGAAAGGCGCATTCCTTTTCACTCAAATAAGCCAACTGGCTCGCGCATATGCATATTTTCGCTGGCTTGTTTCTGCAATCTCCCTGGCTAATTAAGCTTCCACGTTGGGGATTAAAGGAAACGCGGAAAAGCCGGGCAGGTCATAAACCAGCGGGATTGGGGTATAAAGGAAACGCGCAAAAGCCGCGCAGGTCATAAACGACCTATAACCTTCCTGGCTGGTAAAAGGATTATAACACAGATTTAAAAGGAATCGGTCCCTGGTAGGCAATTCCGCTCCGCGACGTCCGTTTTTTTTTAACGTAAATAACCCATTTTTAATAATGAATTTCGAGGGTGGAAATTTTGCTCAAATTTTCCGCAGGGATAGGAGGAGTGCGAAAAGTTTTAACGTGAAGAAGAATTATGAGCGAAAAGTTATAAAAAATCCTTCTGAAAGAAAAAAAATTAAAAATTAAAAATGCCAGCGACAACAGGACGGACGCCTCCCAACTTAAAAACGCATTGCGCTATTATAAAGTATAGATCTGTTCACAAGAAATTCGAAAGTTTGGAAAAGAATTCATAAAAAAACAAATTGCGTTTCCACCAACAAACTGTTAATGACAAGTGTTTTAATAAATACTTGATTATTGCGAGAATTATTTTACATTTTAATACAACTTATTTTTTTCTCAGTATGGAAAATTTTTTTGAAATATAATTGTATTTTTAATGGAGTTATTTTTCAATCAATAAAATAATCCTCGAATGACACAAATAAAAATCAAACTAAAAATTCCTCCTTTAAACTAGCAAATCAAGATTTATTTAATTTAAACTAACGATTTAAACATTAATTTGGCTATTAGTTGTTTTTATATTGAATGAAAACTGTTGTCTTATTTCAATGCATTTATATGATCTCATTGGTAATTTTAATGTTTTTTTCTTCATATTTTTGCTTATGTGCTTTTTAAAGAAATTGTTTTGGTTAGTTATGGAATATAAAGAAATGTTAATTGGATATAAACATTGTTTTAATAATTACAATATAATACACAAAAACTAAGCATTCCGTTACGCTCATTTATTTTTAAGTGTGCCTAACGAAATAGAGGTTAGTTTTTTTTGTTTTTTTTTATAGCTGAAGCGGGCCGGCGATGGTTATTATTCCATATTGCCGCCTACCACCCTATATCAGCACTGTTGTTGATGTAGAATGTTAGTCGAAGGCGCCACCTCTATCAGAAGATTTTAGGCAGCAGATGTGAGTTTTACATTTTTGTATGAGAATAATATATAATAATAATATTGAAAAGGAAATAACCAAAAAAAAACAAACAAAATTATAACTTAAGGTAAATTAAATAATATTATGATAATTGAATGGAAGCTCTTGGCAGGAGGGAACCGAAGTTTCACAATAAATAAAAGAGCAGTCGATTAAACTTTTATTCCAAACATAGTTATTGCAACGTTTCGGTAATGTCAAATTACGATCATCAGGCATATCTATAAATATAAAGCAATTAAAGCTACATAGTTACACAAGAATTAAAAGACATTAGGCGATAAATAACGTAAGTAAAACACGTAAAAACCCAAAAAAATAAGTAGGGTAACTGACTTAATTTCGGCCACGCCTTAATTTCGGCCACCAATTTAGGGTGTTAGAAAATTGGCTTATTTTTAAAACAGAAAAGAACTAGCACAAAAGTAACTGGGTTAATGTTGAATAAAGTGTTTTTGCAAAAGTTTTTTATTTTTGTTATTCTACATTATCAACATTTTCATACAAAAAGTGAATTTTCTGTGATTTTCCTAATTTTTGCTTTGTGTTTAAACTGCATCAAATTTAGAACGAAGCAATATATAACCTTAGAATATCGTCTATTTAAGGCTCAAAGTTGTTAATTTTCATGTTTTGATATTTTCTTCAAAATCATTTTGCAATGCGTTTAACTAACTGCGCATTTTAAGATTCCGTTAATTTCGGCCACCTGAAAATTTAGGTGAAAGAACCTGCCGTTTTTTGCTGTTTTTAAATATCATTGTACTACCGTATTTATAAAGAAATTTTTTTGCTTGTTTGACTTTGTTTTGACGATTTTTAAGCCAAAAATAAAAATTGAACAAAAAATACAAAATTATTAAAACTTGTTTTTTAAGGTTTTGACATAATTATTGAAAGTCTTGCTAATAACTATTAAAGTTCGCAAACGGGAGAAATTAAGTTATATGTACCAAGAACAATACCTAAGGGTAAATTTGCAACCTTTAGAAAATTTTATTGTTCGTTTAAGCAATAGTTATGGCCAGTTTTTTGTAGGTGGCCGAAATAAATGGCACGCGCCTTAATTTCGGCCACTTAAAAAAAAAGTTTAAACCTTCACTGATTTTTAAGTGTAACAGAAATATTCAAATTTTGCACTGGAATAACAAATATAGCTATTGTTTGATTTTTAGGCCAAATTTTGGCTTGATTGAAAAAGCCAGAAAAAACTTATTCAAAAAAATAAAAAAAGGTGGCCGAAATTAAGTCAGTTACCCTACAATTTTCAAAAGAAAATTTTATAAAAATTTTTTAAAATGATTTGGAAAGTTAAAAAAAACAAGTTTTGATAAAATTTTGAAACATTGAAGTTGAAACTAGACTAACATTGGTAATAAAAAAAATTTTGTGTTTTGTATATTTAATAATTTAAAACCTTAAACAAACAACAGTGCGGTGAAACAAAAAAAAAACAGTTAAAACTTTAAAATGTTAAATTGATAAAACGGTGGAAACCATTAAAAATCACAAGATTGTTTAAAAAAAACAAACAGGGCTAAAAATACGAAAAAATTTTTTTTAAAAGTTTTATATGGTAAAAGTAAACAGAACCGTAAAAATAGATTATACTAAAGAAATGATAAAAAATTTTTAAGCAAAAAGCTGATAAAAAACAATTTTTGATTAAAACACACATTTTGACTGTTATTTAAAAAGTTATTAAAAAAATGGAGAGGAAGAGTTGCGACATTTTTGTTTTGGGATGGTTTCTCTTGAGCTATGTGAATACTCTCTTTACATAACAAATGAAAATTATTGGATGCGCGATACAAAATGAAAAATTGTTAAAAAACGCATTATAACCACACTGCAATATGCAGTCTAAATGGCGGACTTTTCTTTACGCATTGTGGTGCGATCAGTAAAGAGGACTTCGGCCAAGGTGTTCAGATACACTGGTGTTGAGATGGCGAACAGATTTACGAACAATACAAAGTACTACTAAAACCAAAACAATCTTAATAAATTCTCTATATAAAACCACAAAGCAAAAACTTTGTTTTGGACTGGGCTTCCACCATTTCGATGGACCTTAACAATGATTATAGCTGTATTATCAATGTTTTGGATTATATCGATTTCCAGGTGGGGTCACGTGAGAATTCAAAGTTTCGCTATATAAATTAAGTTAATAATGTGCTCTTGACTACCTCTTAAAAACAATAATTGTTAAATAAAATTAAAGTCATAGTACGGTGTCACAGAGAAATGGCAAAAAGAAACATGGACACCCCGCCAGATCAGGTAACAAAACACTTCCCTTATATATAATATATATTAAAGATATACAAAATGACACAAAATTAACAAACGATACAATGTATAATTTTTCAAAACATAAAATTTTTTTTTAAATATGCATGATGTAAAAATATGACGGGAAGAGTTTGCTGAAGAAGTCCCAACTTCTCCTCATATTTGTCCAGCCTGTCTAAACAAGGTACAAAACAGGATTTTGTTATAGATCTTCTTTTTAATTCAATATTATTTAACACAGTTAATTTTTGAGAATAAAAAATTTGAGCTATATGTATGTCTGTCCTTTTTAGGTTGTATTAAACCATCTAATAATTTTATTCAATATGTCAAGTAAATGGGTACAATTTTTCAAAATTTTTTATTACCTGTATAGGAACTATTTCAAGTTCCACACGTGAAGTTATACAGTTGATATCTTGTGTGGTGTATAACTTCACGTGTGGAACTTGCAATAGTTCCTATACAGGTAAATCTGTTCGCCATCTCACCACCAGGATATCTGAACACCTTGGCCGAAGTTCTCTTACTGATCGTACCACAATGCGTAAAAAAAAGTCCGCCGTTTTGGACCACATATTGCAGTGTGGTTATAATGCGTCTTTTAACGATTTTACTATTTTATATCGCGCATCCAATGATTTTCATTTGTTATGTAAAGAGAGTATTCACATAGCTCAAGAGAAACCATCCCTAAACAAAAATTTCGCGTCCCTTCCTCTCCAACTTTTTTAATAACTTTTTTTAAATTACAGTCAAAATGTTTGTTTTAATCAAAAATTGTTTTTTATCAGCTTTTTGTTTAAAAATTTTTTTATCATTTTTTTAGTATAATCTATTTTTACGGTTCCGTTTACTTTTACCATATAAAACTTTTAAAAAAATTTTTTCTTATTTTTAGCCCTGTTTGTTTTTTTTAAACAATCTTGTTATTTTTAATGGTTTCCACCGTTTTATCAATTTAACATTTTAAAGTTTTAACTGTTTTTTTTTGGTTTCACCTGCACTGTTGTTTGTTTAAGGTTTTAAATTATTAAATATACAAAACACAAAATTTTTTTTATTACCAATGTTAGTCTAGTTTCACCTTCAATGTTTCAAAATTTTATTAAAACTTGTTGTTTTTTTTTAACTTTCCAAATCATTTTAAAAAATTTTTATAAAATTTTCTTTTAAAAATTGCACATGTTTTTTTGGGTTTTACGTGTTTTACTTACGTTATTTATCGCCTAATGTCTTTTAATTCTTGTGTAACTATGTAGCTTTAATTGCTTTATATTTATAGATATGCCTGATGATGGTAATTTGACATTACCGAAACGTTGCAATAACTATGTTTGGAATAAAAGTTTTATCGACTGCTCTTTTATTTATAATAATACGATAGTTAGATAGCATAAAAAGATCAAAAAATAGAGGTAAGATATGATAGGATAGTGTAAAATTTATATGACATTTCAATCATTGTATAAATTACACATCATTTTTACAAACAATATTTAAAAAATCATAATTTCGTCAAAATGAATTACCTACTTTAAAAGAATCGAGTTTATTAAAAATGCCGGTTACAAATTGGGCAGAAAGCGAATCTTCCAGGGAGCGAATTGTCCCTAATAAAGTAGGTTTGATAAGATTTGTGTTTATAAAAACTCCCGGGAGCGAATTGTCCAGGGAGTGAATTGTCCCTAATGAAGTTGGTATGATACGATTTGTGTTTATAAAAACTCCCAGGAGCGAATTGTTCAGGGAGCAAATTGTCCTTAATGAAATTGGTTTGATAAGATTTGCGTTTATAAAAACTCCCGGGAGCGAATTGGGCAGGGAGCGAATTGTCCCGGGAGCGAATTATCCAGGGAGCGAATTATCCGCAAGCCAATTGTCCAGGGAGCGAATTGTTCAGGGAGCCAATTGTACAGGGAGCGAATTGTCCGGGAGCGAATTGTCCGGGAGCGAATTGTCCCAGTCCCGTTTTTTTGTTATTGAGGCAGCCATTTTCTAATCATGTTATCCAATGAATCATATGAAAGCCGGCATGAATGGGCAGCTGCCTCAAACGACGCACGCATATGTTTGACATATAATGACTTAGAATATAATGAACTCGTTTACGGAATTTTCTTTTTTTATGTTTTTGTACCTCAGCAGCGCGTAGTTTATAAAGCAATTTTTGCTTACATTATACATCAAAAATTATGTTTTTTACCTTGTATTTAAAAAAAAGTTTTTTTTGTTTTTCCGCTGTTCATGTTTTATGTCTTTTTGTTTCCTTTTACGTCAAAAATTGTGTTTCTTGCCTCGTATTTGAAAAAAGCTTTTTTTGTTTTTCCGCCGTTCATTTTTTATGTCCTTTTGTTTCCTCCCTTTTTGATTTTTTTTTCAAATTGTGCGCAAATCATTTTTAGAATCTAACATTTTAACAAAATGATATTTTTGACCTCTAACCACGTTTAATTAAAATTTTTAACTTGTTTTTTTTTAAATTAGCAGATACTTTCAAAAAAATACAAGTATTGCTACTCAATTATCGTTTCATTCGACTCGAAACACATGCTTCTGACATAAAATATTCAAATTTTGTTTGTAATTAGAGTAAATTTTACCATTATACTTTTAGCTACAGCCTGTTTATTTTTTGCAAGTCTGAACATAAATTCTAAAATTAAGCTGAAACCTCAACAAAATCATAAATTTCAATTAATAATTGGTCTAGAATTGTGGTTTCATGTTCGTTTACCCCTTACTTTTTTCTGTAAGCTATATAAGTATAACAGTATATAGCAAAAAAGACTAAAGGTTGAAGAGTTTACACCAAACAAACAGGTCAGCCGCGGTCGGATTCGACCCAGATCCGGAACGAGAATTTTTGGTGGTGTTCGGTGGAATTGGGAAACACGACAAGGTACTCAACGATACGTGGGTCCTGGACGTTCCGAGAAGTAAGTTAATCTACTGAAAACCATAAACCTAATATTTTTCTTATTTGGTTTAGATTTTTTAAATAAAAATAAACATTTTATTTTGCTTTGTTTTTTTTATGCTTGTATCTTGCCGCCTGTTACACAATAAGCATAAGGTACATTAGGCTTGTTTTAAAAAAATTATAAATATGTTATTTATTTAGTAATATATCTGTTGAAACGCAGGGGTAGTAACGTCCTAATTTAACATCTAATAAAAACGCATACCATTTTGTTGAAGTAAAACCAAAAATGGATAATCCAATAAAGGTATGTCACAGCGGTCTGTAGCAGCGTGCATCATAAAATCCAATTTGAGCCGCAGGTCCGGCCCTAGGACCGCATGTCCGGCGCTAGGGCCGCATGTCTGGGACTAGGAGGACCGCATTTCCAGCCCTAGGGCCGCATGTCCGGCCCTAGGGCCGCATGTCCGGGCTTAGATCCGTACGTCGGGGCATGAGGAAGTCAGTTATTAGGACAGGAGAATACAGAGCAAACAACACATGCCTTTTTGTACGAACCCTCATAAACTTATTAAATAACTATGGTTTTTTTCGTACAAATAATTTCTGGTTACATAATTTTAAAAGCTAGATCGGAAAAATAAGATATGTTAAGAATTTAACACAGTTTTTACGAAACAAAAACAATTGGTAATAAATAAAACAACAATATTAAAAATTGATGGCTTTAATTATTTTCGCGTGATTTTTGTTAAAGCAATCAAAGAAGAGCTGTAATAGGTTTTTTACTTACTTTTAAGGTCTGTCCGGACAGTTTTTACTTCACAGCGTTCAATAAAATACCAGTTGAAATAAAGAACAAAAAATATTTTTTACTTACATAAAATGTATTTCATTATTTATTGTAATTAAAGAGCATTATAATATTTTAAAATATCCCAGCGCCGAAATTTTGAATGAGTGGAAAAAGGTAGGAAACAAATGCCGTTTAAATATGTACAAATAATGTTTTTTTGTTTCGATTCATTGAAAAAATTATAATTAATCTAAAATAAATAATAATATTAAATAAAAAATGTGGCAACGAAAATATGTTTACAGTGAGAATCGATCCCTCGACCCCAAAATGTTTGACATTAGCGGACGGATGCTATCCGACCGCACCACATACCCATCTGCTCAACTTTTCTAATAGAGGTTTATAAACCCAAGGCCTCTATTAAATCTAAAATATGCACACACAACAGATTAACAGTACGAGAACTATTGGCTATGGCCGTTTAAAAATCTTATATTTCAATAAAAATACACTACTTGGGGCTTTAAATTTCACCAAATTAAATGAAATTCACGTTTTGCCGCAATTTTAAAGAAATTAACCCCCATTTTTTTACGAAAAATCGTATATTAAACCAGAAATACAAAAGATTTCCATTAATTTTTACGTACTTGAAAAAGGGTAACAGTTCCTCTTCATTGGAGGTTTTTTCGCTAATAAATAGTGCATATTTTTAGGGGGTTTAAAAATATTTCGTTGCAATTTCATTGTTAATATCCATTATTTCAACTATTTTATTAATATTATCAATGTGCAGTTTATAATTGTGGAATTTTTGCCTGATTAACACCGATATTAAATTTTTATAGAAAAAATTAGGTATTTCACGAGATTTCGCACCCAAAAATCGCGATTTTCCATACTTAATGTGCGGTGCAGAGTCAAACTTTTTGTTTTCGATTTTGATAATTTTTTGTGAAAACCTTATTCTTGCCCCAACTAGCCCAGAAAAATGTTTTCAACAAAATATCTCCAGCGGTTCAGGAGTTATGACCCCCAAACATGGCGTTTTTCAACAATTCTGCACGTGACAGATTCCTCAACGGGTATAACGATTTAAGTTGCCAATTATATACTTAAAGAAAGCGGCTACTTTTCAATTAAATTTGATACCTTGATCGTAAAGCGTTAAGATTAGTGCAGTATTTGTCGAAATATTGCGTTTTCCGTAAAAAAACCCTCGATTTTTTCGCTAAAAACATGAAGTGAAGGAAAGAAAGGTTGGGCAAACTTCACAAAATCACTGCCGTCGTTTGGTGTTTTTAACGAAAAAATTGCAGGTTTTTTGTACGGGAAACGCAATATTTCCACAAATATTGCACCAATCTTAACAATAAAGGTATCAAATTAAAATAGAAAGTAGTCGTTTTTTTGAGTGTTTTATTTGTAACGTAAATCGTTATACTTATTGAGCAATCTGTCACGTACAGAATTGTCAAAAAACACCATTTTCGGGGGGTCATAAACTGCTGAACCACTGGAGATATTTTGTTGAAAAAAATTTTTGTTGGCTATTGGGGGCAGGAGTAATGTTTTCACAAAAAATTATTAAAATCGAAAACAAAAAGTTTGAGTCCGCACCGCACCTTTAAGAAAACTGTCCGGAGAGACCTTAAAGAATCTCTTTTTTTAAATTGCTGAAAACAAAATATTACATTGTATTTAAGCTTTTATTTAGTCTTAATTTTGACCATCCATTTTAATTAAACAAAAAAGCATGCAATTTTAAAAATGACTTTTATAAATTGTAGTATGTTTGCAGTCAAACTCCTGCCGGTAAACAATATTCGAATTTATAATGAACGTAATTTTTTATTGCCCAAATACCTTCGTCTCGTATTCAATAACTGATTTCATTGTGCCCGGACATGGGGCACTAGGGCCGGACGTGCGGCCCGAATAGGATTTTATGATGCACGCTGCGACAGACCGCTGTGACATACCTTTATTAGATTATCCACCTTTGATAAAACTTATAATTTTATAAATACTGCACCCCCGAAATATTTAAAAAAAACCCATTAAATTGTACCCTAAAAAATTTAAATTATATATAATTTTCAGTAAAAAAAAAATAAATTACTACAATAAACCAACATAAACAATTATAAAAGTGTTTACACTTTTATAATTGCTTTGCACCGTGCACTGAAACTTATAAAAACCTAAAGTAAAGCAGAAACTAACTGTAGGCAAATAAAATCAAGCTGACCGCGACATTTGCAGTATTGAATCGACTATTTAACAACAAAAATGTTTAAAATTTTTCACTAAAGCGGATTAATAACAAAGATTAAAAACTGTATTTTAATAATTATTTATCAAATAACTTAATTTGTAACCTAAATGCAAATTTTTTAAGGAATAAAGTTGGTTAATTTTTTTATATTTTGTGAAAAGGTGGAATTAAAAATAAAATTCTGCGTTCTTTTTGTTTTTTTAAACGTCATAACCGCACAATTTTAATTGGTCCCCTCATGTCTGCATTCTAATTTTCAGCGTTAGCCAGATATAATTCAACCATAGCTGCCTATGCAAAAAAACCCGTACAAATTTTTTATGATAATAGCAACAGTAAAAAAGGGGCGGAATACACAGGACGATTTAAAAGACAAAATTTTTTTAGATTAAACAACTTGAAAAAAAGCGCATATTATCGGCTACATAATTTTAAAAACATCAATACATGTATGGCAGCGCTAAGTTGCAACGGTTTTTTACATATTGAAAAAAAAATTGTTTTTATAAAATTTTATGAAATTTTCTGCGAGAGAATTCCATATCGAATCGAATTTTATTCCAAATCGAAATTATTTTGTTGCTTGTTTGAAATATTTTAAAATGTAAAACCCATACTGTTTTTTTAAAAAGTTTGAGAGATTTTTCTAATTTTGTCTTGTTTTAAGTCTAAGGTGGAAACATATTTGAATTCGTTTTAAGTTTTAACCTGGTGTTATTCCTGAATTGTTTTTAGATTTTAATACGTTTGAAAATT
>JASAMX010030029.1:0-15000 GCA_030248175.1 Microlaimidae sp. YZB2_3 | reverse complement strand
AAATTGCCTCTAAATTTGAGGAGTTTTGGGGAAATTTTTAAAACCGTTTTTCAAGAGGTAGCTAAAAGCTTAAGGACCTTAACTTGCGATATTTGCATATTAATCGCGGCGCGTTCAGAAGTTATAAAAGCTGAAACGAATTTTTTTGTCACAATTTTCCAAGTATCGCTAAAAAACAACAGAGAATAGCTTACTTCTATGCATTCCAGTTAAATAGCCTAAATATAACTTTAATGTTGTTATAGCACTTTTGATACCTTTGTGAGTTACGGGGCTTAAGTTAAGGGGTTTAAAATCAAAGTGTACAAAATATTTGATCTGAAAACAAGTATAAGTTTGTATATCCTGCAAACGGATCGCGTTTCGCTTATTTGAACGAATGGTTGTTTTGTAAATTACCTGATTTTCTAAAATAATCATTTAAAATTTTTATCACACAGTATTTTTGTTTAAACTTTATAGCAAAATTTTGTAAAGGCAAATCAAAATTTTAAAGGCAGACGTAGCTGCAACGCACCTGCTATAGTAGTTTTAAGTATTAAGACAATTTATTTATTAGTTTAAGATTTCATTTGTTATATAGTTGACGTTAATAATTTTAAAATTTACCTGTTTTGTTATATAACAAACAGTTTTATGTTTCGCAAAGTAAACATTTTGCCAGATTCTCTTACTGGCTTATTGGATCAATAGATTTAGCCATAATTGAATAAACATTTGTAAATTTTTGTTTTGAAGTGGATTTTTATCTTTAAGTGTTTCAAATAAAAATATTCAAGCTATATAAGATTAAAATCAAAAAAAAAAAAAAATTGTGCGACTTCTTTTAAAACTGACTGTTATACTTGGATATTTTTATGAACTATGTACATATGATGTTACCTTGAGCTTCGGATCAACTTCAAAAATAATAAAAATAGCCGTAAAAACGCAAATAGAGTCATTTAAATACATTTCAGGCTTTATATCGCATATTAAAAGGCCCGTTCACACTTACGCATAATGTATAATCCACGGCGCATTATGCGCAGTGCACAATAGTATACCTGTTTACAATTGCGCAATGCATCAAAACGAATTTTTAGCCAAAACATTGTTAAATACCGTTGAAAATGTTTATTTCTCTTATTAAAAGAGAAAAACTAACATTAATAGTGTTGGTCTACGTCGAAGGGAACAAAAAAAAATCAAATTAAATGATGTTGTAATAAGCAATCTTGAATATTATACAGGGAAGCAAAAAAAGCCAAAAAAGAACCAAAATTCTTTTTTTTAAATTGGCATAGAGTCATGTTTTCAATTTTGTTAAAAACAAAAATATATTTTATATTTTGTGCATAATGAAAATTAAAACCGTTTGCTCAAAAATATTTTTAATTTGATTAGTTTTTGAAGCATAGAAGAGTTTTTAAGTCGCGTGTTATTTTTGGAAGTGCACGCACAAAACTTGGAACGCTGTTCCAAGTCCGACAATGCATTGTGCATTTGGGCGCAAATTATGAACGCTTGTTTTTGGCGCTTTAATGCATTGTGCAATGTGCATTGGTGTGAACAGGGCTCTTCTCCGTATTTTACTCTTCTCTAATTGATGGGATTTCCAGAGATAGGAACACCAATAATAATATGAAACAAACTATAATTATCCGGTAATCAACCCTAAGTGATACTCTGAGTTTTCTGAAGCCACTGTGAAAAATTACTAAAACTGTTTAATTCCACTCTCTGAGCTGGTTGCCATTAACATATTTACGCAGTTAGTTACTGATAACCAATTTTTAGTTAGTTACTGATAACCAATTAAATCGTGAGGTGGATAAAAATTTAATTTTTACTGTTTAAATTCGTTAGGAAGTTTTAAAATCAATAAGATGTATAAAGAGCGCCAACTGAAACGTTTTTAGCAACTCTATTTGTTATGTAATGTTTCGCTGGGTTGAACCCTGATTAAAAACTAAACTTCAAAAGCAATCGCTTAAAAATTTGCCAGGTACCTTCTTTTAAAGTGCCCGAGACAAAATTTAGCTTCAACCTATTGATTTAACCTTCTTGTTTAAACAAGAAGTTCAAAATGATTGTCGAATATAAAAATTTTTTAAAATGACTCCATCAAGATGTAGATTTATTAGAAATTTAAAAAAGACGCTCAAAAAAGGTAAAGTTCTTTAAAAATTACAAATATTTTTTAACAAAAAAAATTCATCCAAGTTGAAAAAGTTGGAATAAGTGTATGACAAAACAATATCTAAAAAACACATCCAATCCAAATACACTTGATTTGAATTTTGATATACTATAGACAAATTAGAGAAAAATTAGGGAATAAGCAGATCAATATAATATAGAAAAATTAGAGAAAAATTAGGGAAATGAGCAGATCAATTAAATTTGTGGGGTTATAATGTGTTTTTTAACCACAAATTAAATGCAGAATTCTTAAATTTTGTTTGTTTAAAAAATATATAAAAAATTTCTTAGATTTAAAGGTTTGAAAATTAGTATTTATGTCAAAAAATAATTAATTTTATAAAAAATGTTAAAATAACCTGTTTAATTTGATATTAAACTTATTTTGTCCAAAATTTTTAATTTTTCTGCAGTTAAATATTCGATTCAATATTGCAAAAAATCGAGATTAGCTAGATAAAATTTGCCAATACATATATGGATAAATGGTAGCTCAGCAGTTTTTTTTTCTCCAACCCTTTTTTAGTTGTTTGTTTTTTTTAAGTGGTAGTTCTAAGTGGTAACTAAATACTCCTGTTTCCATAATCTTACACAGAATCCAAGCAAAATTTTTTTAGCAAAAGCAGTTAGTTGTTGGTTAAATTCATTGAATATCGCTCTTTTTACGTCTGAAAAAGAACAATGTTAGTGTCTTTGAAAAAGAACATCTGTGTTAGACGTTGGTAATTTATGCTTTTAAAAGAAATCGTAAGATCATAGGTTCCGCAAGCAAAAAAAAAATGCTAAATTATCAGCTATTCTGCTGCATTTAGGGTTTTGTCTCTGTTTTTATTGTTACTTTAAAAACTATTTCAGATGGAATTTTTATTTTAAAGTCGTAAAAAAAAACAAAAAAAGCAATTAAAATTTTACCTTGAAGATTGGGACTGGTAATAAAAAACTCATTTACGGTTTTGGAAGGTGCTACAATATTTTGGTTCGTTTGTTTTTGGAATGTTTAAAAACTTATGTTGTTAAAAAATCAATTATAATTTTAATATTATTAGAGTAATGTGATATTTTTTGTTCAAAATTTATTATTTTTGACTTTTTATTTAAGCTAAATAATTATTTAAAAGTTAAAAATTGTGAGAAATTCGCGTTATGCAATAGTAGCTATTTCTTAATAAAAACAAACATCACACAATGAGGCAAAATGGCATTTGATCAATGACAGACAGGTTTTTAGGTAGAATGTTCGCACTGGTTCTCAGTTCATTAAAATTAAAATGAAAAATAATAAAAAGCAACAACGGCAAACAGTTTAAATGATATACATCTAAGTATAGTTTTACAAATGTTAAAAATAGTTTTTTGTGCTTACGAATAAGACATAAACTCCGCGACACAAAAATGTATATGGTGCTTAAAAAAAGACATTCAGCGTATCAAAGGTTATGTTGCAGTACTTGGGTTTTATATTCGTTACATTGTGTATATATGCGAGATACATAGTTCGGCTTTTGGTCTTAAATAGGTTTAGCATGGCTTTAAATTGCTTTACTTTGTATTCTTGTAGGTGAAATTACAAAATGTATTGTAAAAAAATAAGAAAAATTAAAATTACCGTCAGTTCCAAACAATATTACCCTAGTAAAAACTGCCATAATATCGTTAAAATTAATAAACTAAGCTTACTAACACGTTACTATTGTATTCCTAAGTATTGCGTCCCTTATATAAAAAAGGAGCGCAATTTTTGTGGCCTTTTAAATAAGGGCGCGCTGTAATTAGTGCCATACTTTATTAAATAAGGGAATATGACCCTAATGAAGGCGCCGTTAATAGTAGGGCCATATGGGCTAAAGTTAGAATCCTTCAGGTTGAAATTTAGGGCGTAACCGCTCGCCGTCAGAAACAAACAGACGATGAACGCTTGAGAATATAAATAATAAAAAAAAGTTTTCAGAGATGATGTAACCAATTATTATTAAGTTGCGTCAGGTGTTTCTCTCCACGTGATATTTTCTCCAAGAACCAGTGGTTACTTTACCACCTAGTGATTTTCACCCTGATAGAATTCATCTTTAATATGATGTAATGTGATGATTTTTTATAACTATAATTAAAAAATTTTTTAAAATAAACTATAGTACATTCTGTAGAAAGGATTCCCATCTGGAAATGTTGAGATTAAATAATTTTTGTGCGGATTTTCGCGGTTACAGGGTCAATAGATGCTAGTAATTTTCTCCCTGTTTAAAACTGAAATTTATTCTTTTAATTTGTTTTTAGCTTAATTTTAGGTTTTTCGTGGTGATTGGCGGAACTACGGAACCCCCGTAACACCAGAACCGGAACCAGAACCGGAATTGAGATTTTCTAAAAATCCGGAACAGGAACCTGAACTGGAATTGAGAGTTTCCCAAAAATCCGGAACAGGAACCGGAACCGGAATTCCAAATTTTGTCCGGAACATTCGGAACCTGGAACCGGAACCGCCCATCACTAGGGTTTCGCATAGACTTGCTTAGGATACACCCGTTAGCTTCAGCTAAGGGTGTCGAATTGGTTCTATACTTACTCGGCTCATAGTTACTTCGGCTTTAACGACCCTATATCTTTTTTCGTCGAAAGATTTTTAAATTTGTTTTATTAAATAACCTGGCTGGAGCTGTGTTAAATTGCGTGATTCTGTTTGTTATAACTGTAATGAATTTGGCAAAAACTACGATGTTGTGATATGTTGAGTAACCACCGTGTTGTGATGTAGTTTTGGCACTGTCAATTATGTACCTAAACAGTTTATTATAGTTTCTAAAGGTATGACAGTGGCATTTTTATTCCAATCCATGAGTTTTTTTTTTTGTAAAATCTAAGTAAACACAATAATAAAAAGGTTAACGATTAGTTTGACATTATTATAGTTTTGAACAATTTATGTGTTGAATCGTTAATTATTTGCTTTGTAAATAATTTTTGAATAAATTTTTATACAAAAGTTTTAATAATTTTTATAAATTAAAACGATTAAAATGGTTTTTGACTGGAATATTTTAAAGCTCAAATATGTTTTGAAATCTGCAATATTTTTTGAACCTATAAATAAATTTAAAAAACGAAATTTTATAGACAATCATTGGATCATATATTTTTTTATAAACAATTTAGAAACAGCTTTTAAAGTACAAATTTTGAGACTTAAATAGTTTCTGAATTATCATTTTTTTCTTAGTCAGCTGCTTTAAAATTTTTCTTTAAATAACCGTCTCTAGATGGGGTGGACTGTCTGAGCGCTTTCCTAATAGTAGCAATGGTTCGGAGAAACCACTTGAGAAATTTTAGAAAAAAATAAGTAATGCCAGTATTTAAAACCCCAAAAGTTATTTATTGGGTAATTATAAGTTTTCCACGCAGTTTGTTCAAAATTGAAAATTTCGACGTTTTAAAATAAATTAAATAAATTAATAAATTTTTTTTTAATAAATAGATTCAAACATTAATCAAGTCTAGCAACGTTAGTATACTCTCTTAACTTCTGCGATCAAAAATATACCGCAAACACGTACAGAGCAAACTCACAAATGCGCAAAAAATTATCACTTTTTCGCAGAAATTTTTGCTAAATGTTTGCGCCACAAAATCAGTTGCTGAAAAATAAAGAAACGTCTGCACTATAAAGAAGACTTTTTGTTTTTGCAAATTTCGTCGGAACGAAAAATTTCAGACAAATTAAAAATAATGTAATGAAAACGAATTCCTCTCTGTATAATAACTTACAATTTCAATGAATGAATTTTAAATAAAGTTTTTATGTCAACTTTCATATCAATTCTTTTTTCTAATTTTAAACTTATTAAAAATTTGTTTGTTTCTTGTTTAATATAAAAAATTGGCCATTATTCATGTATAATCGACAGATTTTGATTTTCAGCGCCCTAGTGGTAATTTTAAGCGCGCCGAAAAATCTGAAACTCTATCATGATAAAGTTTAGCTTGATTTTTAGGTTTTGCTTAGGCTTGGGAAAAGCAAAAAAGGCGTTTAAAACTGTTTAGCTGACTAAAAAAAGGCCTTTCCGCTTAGTTTCACCGTGTTTAAAAAATGAATTTTTCAGCGCGCTGAAAAATTAGCGCGCTGAAAATTAGAAGCTGCCCTATAATCCACTTAATGACATGGACCACTTTAAGTATAGACGAACTAACAGTTTAAATTCCTTATTTTCAAGTATAATTAATTAAAATAAAATAGCTTTTGATAAATCTTGAGAAAAACACGTAAACTTAAAAATTTTGTAATGATAAAACTCATGAGCAACCTGAATCATGGAGTGTAGACCTTAGTTTCCCTAAGCAGCCTAAGCAAAACCTTAAAATCAAACTAAAGTTTAAATTTAGCTTGATTTTGAGGTTTTGCTTAGGTTGCTTAGGGAAACTAGGGTCTACAGTGCACAATTAGGTTATTTATAAGTATTCTCACGATAATTTACATGAAAAATAAGGGATTTAAACTGTTAGTTTGTCTATACTTAAAGTAGTCCATGTAATTAAGTGGGTTATACTTAAAAAATGTCAAAAATTGTTGTGGTATTAAATTACAATCTAAAAGTGTCTCCCATTGCCTCCTCTAAGCTGTTATACTGACCAAGTTTTTCAAATTTAAAATTTTAAAATAAATTTTTACCTACTTTATCTTTTTCAAATTTTAAATTTCATTGAAATTTTTACCTTATTGACAAATTTAATTATTCTGTGTTAGCTAAAAAAATCTTTGGTGTTAAATTACAATGTTTACGGCATATTATGAGAATTTTTATCGAAATAAAGCAATAAACTGTCTCAACGAAATAACCACAAAATTATAAACATCACCACTGCATGCAAACCTTTTTGCGCCCTGCGCAGAGTCATTTTGCTTGTTTGAGGCGAAACAAACATTTTGCTATGCACGCGTAATTTTCTTCACAAATAAAATCGCAGATTTTTTTTCGCGTGTTCTCTGCGGAGAAAATTTGCGGTTTTATTTGTGAAGAAAATTCTGCGTGCATAGCAAAATGTTTGTTTGAAATCAAACGAGCAAAATGATTCTGCGTAGTGCGCAAATTTTTATTTTTCTGGACGCGGGAGGGAGGAGGTCATCACAAATTTATTTTGTTTAATTAAATTGTAAAATTTTTTAAGAATTTTGTTTTAAAAATGAATTTATAATAAATATTCTAGCAAAAGCTGAAACAAAGTTTCGAAAAAAGCCTTATATTAAATGGAATAGTATAAAGCTACATAAGTCTAAAAACTAAATGCCAGAAAAGACTGAAACAAGTCTCTTTTAAACCTGTTAATTAATAACAGATTTTGTGAAATTTTCAGAAAAACAAAACCCCATAAAAACAATACGTGTAAAAGCTTTATTTTGCGTTTTTTAACCATTAATAAAACTTAATTCACATAAATTTCCCACAAAGTGAATTAAGCTTTAACATGAGTTAACCAGCTGTAAATACCACGGTATTAGTTAAGTCACACGTCGTCAAAACGATACAAAAAAAGTATAACGCAAGCGTCACAGTCACGATGAAAAATTTTTGTCAAAATAAATTATCGCATTGTGCATTAAATTTTGTAATTTATCATTATTTTCGTATAAAGCAAAACATACCGCCATATTAACGACTTTTTAAAACCAAATATCAAGTTCCAAGTCCGAAAAAAAAATTAAAAAATTAAGATTTAATATAAGGCGACTTTTAATTTAACAAATACTTTGACAGCTAATTTGTTTTATGTAATAAATAGAAACATTAAAGAAAAAGTCGCCTTATATTAAATCTGAATTTTTCAATTTTTTTCGGACTTAGAACTTGATATTTGGTTTTAAAAAGTCGTTAATATGGCGGTATGTTTTGCTTTATACGAAAATAATGATAAATTACAAAATTTAATGCACAATGCGATAATTTATTTTGACAAAAATTTTTCATCGTGACTGTGACGCTTGCGTTATACTTTTTTTGTATCGTTTTGACGACGTGTGACTTAAATACCGTGGTATTTACAGCTGGTTAACTCATGTTAAAGCTTAATTCACTTTGTGGGAAATTTATGTGAATTAAGTTTTATTAATGGTTAAAAAACGCAAAATAAAGCTTTTACACGTATTGTTTTTATCGGGTTTTGTTTTTCTGAAAATTTCACAAAATCTGTTATTAATTTACAGGTTTTAAAGAGACTTGTTTCAGTCTTTTCTGGCATTTAGTTTTTAGACTTATGTAGCTTTATACTATTCCATTTAATATAAGGCTTTTTTTCGAAACTTTGTTTCGGCTTTTGCTAGAATTTCCGCCTTTTAATGCATTGAATTCAATGTCATTTATTAAAGATATAAAACATTAAAAAAGTTACTCATTTTAAAAGAAACGTCATGGTTTATTTTAATATCCAAAATTTCAATGTAATTTTAAGCAGTATACTATACAACAATTAAGTCTGGGTAACCTCGTAAAATTGTATGGAACCGGAAAGGACCATATAAAATAGTGTGTTTTTCTTCTGTTTTTTTTTTCAAAGCACTATGGTAGGTATATCACGCCCTTGGAGTATTTTAAATCATTTTGAGAACGGGTTAAAAATGGTTTCAATTTTTTTAGTAAGACCTGAATCAACCACTTTTTGGGGAATTAGCTTTATTTGGACTTGTGTTTTATGCTTGATTTTTCTGGATTGATGGTTTATTTTTAAACAACATAACCACACCATTGTAAATGGTTTTTCCAGGTTCTATACAATTTTACGAGGTTACCCAGACCAGTTTTTCTCGCATTAAATTTTTGGAGTGATTGTAGCTTCATAGTATTCCATATAAAAAAGAATTTTTTTCGAAACATCGTTTCGATTTTGCTAAATTTCCGTCTTTTGAAACATTGGATCCCGCAGCGCTCACACGCCACCCAAGATTAATTTCATTTTATTTTTTTAAATATTTTTATTGTTGCCATATGGCTGCTAATTAGCGGTTAGGATATTTGTTCGCTCTTCCCGTTGAAAATTAGTAAATTTTATAAAAAGGTAAGGAATTATAATCTAAACCAAAAAAATAACCACAAGAGAATGTGTATTACTGAGTGAAGTTACTTAATAGGTAATTCAGTAAGGAAAAAAAGTGTCACACAAGTACCCTAGTACCCAATGCGTAACTTAAAAAAATTGGTCATTTTTCACATGAACAGAGGTTTAACTAAGGGCAATAGAGCATATACGAGAATAAAATTCAGGTGAGGCGGCAATTTAGCATCTACATGCAAAAAATCAGCTCAAAATATTTACCACAGGAAAAAATTTTTGGGGGACCCCAAAAAAAACACGAAAAAAAGTTAAGCAAATTAAGCTTATTAGTATGAAATTCATATATTTAGCAAAAGTTTTTAGGTTTTTAGTATCAGAAAAATTTGGGTTATATTTCAGTCATGTAAAATGTTTAGATTTTTAATTGGCTAAAGAGCTATTTAAGGTTTTGTTGATTTTAGATGACGCCATCAACAACGGTTAACCGCGCAGTGACTTAACCCATTTAATATAAGGGAAAGAGCGCTCCGCGCTCTTCCCTGATTTTTTCTTTCCCCGGGTGGTGCGGGGGCGGGGGGGGTTTTGGTTTTTTCTGTGTGTTGGTTGGGGGGTGGGGGGGGTGCGGGTTTTGGGGGCTGGGGCCGGCAATTTGGAATTCCGGTTCCGTTTCCTGTTCCGGATTGTTAAAAAATCTCAATTCCACTTCTAGTTCCGGTGTTCCGTTGGGTTTCACAGTGTGATAGGCGTTTCCGGTTTCTGGGTCCGGATGTTCCGGGCGAAATTTGAAATTCCGGTTCCAGTTCCTGTTCCGGATTTTTGGAAAATCTCAATTTCAGTTCCGGTTCCGGTTCCAGTTCCGGGGTTTCGGCAGTTCCGCTCATCAGTAATGTGAACGCGCGCGGAACGCGTCACTTGTTAGCTGTCATTCAGATGGGAACCAGCTTTACATGTAACTGTTCCAATGTTTAGAAACAAAAGTTTTCAATGGTTTCAATGGATTAGTTTTTTAACTTTAGAAAATGATAAAAACCGACAAAAATGCGTTTTAATTTTTTTTTAATTAGTAATCTAGGTTTTTACAAACTTTGAACAAACAACAAGAGTGATTTATATTCATTTATTATTTGAAATGTATTTATAATTTTTCATTTGTTTTAATGTTTGTATTATAAAACATTGTAATAACGAAATTTGATTTACCAATTTCGTGGATAATTAGCCCGAATGAATATTGAAGACAATTAATAAAGTGTAGCTCAAGAGTGCGGTCCTTTAAGTAATTGATTTTTTTAATAATGGTTTTTTTGAGAGCCCATCCTTTTTTGATGAAAAATTTTTAACGCATAGGGGACAGGAGGCGTTTCAGTTTGAACTAGGTGATATCATTATAATCTTACATGTTGTCATGTGATAACTTTATATTTTTTAGCAAATATTCTGAAGTTAGAATAATAATAATTATCGGTCTTGTACCAAATTTTTTATTCGATGTGTAACATATGTTTACTCAAATGTCAGATTTTTAATTTCAATCGTATATATCTGTGTAAACATTAAAAAAAATATCATAATTTCTTTAGATATCGATA
The DNA here is from genome assembly GCA_030248175.1 of Microlaimidae sp. YZB2_3. Classification (NCBI taxonomy): domain Eukaryota; kingdom Metazoa; phylum Nematoda; class Chromadorea; order Desmodorida; family Microlaimidae; species Microlaimidae sp. YZB2_3. The sequence goes on along the minus strand of JASAMX010030029.1, from coordinate 4,192 downwards.
AAAAAAAACATTCTTTTTGGCGAGGGCGGTAAAAATGACATCGTATAGGAGTCTTGTGTCCTTTGTGTGTGTGAACCGATTGTTCAAGCGCGTTAATTTATTTTAGAAAAATTTATTTTAAATTAAACAATTTATATCAATTTACAAAAAACAGTTTATTTTAATTTGCAAAAAGCAATAATTTTTAGGCCATTTTCGTCATTCATCTGTTTGGTTTAAATAGACAGCAATTTAGAAGTTAGAAATTAAATTCCTGTATCGGTTAAACAGTTTTTTGGCTAAAATTTTAGACGCCTTGGTTATATTCATTTTTACATTTATATATTGATTTGCAGTATTAAAGACCTCGATGATTTGCAGTATTGAATCGACTATTTACCAATAAAACCAATTAAAATTTTTAGCATTAAAGATTAACTATCATTATTAGTATTAAAGATTAACTATCATATTTTAACAATTATTTAAAAAATTACTTAATTTAGATCAAAAATGCAATTTTTTTAAAGAACTAAAGTTGACTAATTTTTGTATATTATCTTGTTAAAAGGCTGGAATAAAAAAATATGCATTTAAACGTCATAACCGCACAATTTTAATTTGTCCGCACATGTCTCCTGTACAAATTTACAAGGTAAGCCAGATATAATTCAACCATAGGCTGTCGCATTCGCACATAGCATAGACACCACAACAACCCATATTGTTATAGGTTATTTCAAATATTAGTTTAGATTAGGAAGATTTTTTATTGTTTACAATTTAAATTTAAACTAAGAATATTACTTTTTGGCCTTTAAGTTTATTACTTATCAAGAAACAGCATGTTTTCCACTTTCAAGTGTTCTTTTTTTTATTTTTAAGACAGAAAAAATGACTAAAATTCAACTAAGAATTCAATCTATAGTGATGTGTCTATCAACAAATATTATAGTGTCAATTTTAATTTTTTGTTTCGAAAGATAAAATCTGAAAATTAGAATCAAAGATTTTGTATTTTCAAAAAAGATTTAGTAAGTTCTCAATTTTTTTTTTCAATCCTTTTTAAATAATTTTAAAAAATGAATTTTTTACCGTTGAAAGTTTTTGTAAAAAAATTACAAAAAATTTTCAAAAATAAGGTAAGCTTTTTAATACATTCATAAAATCACTAGCCAGAACACTTCATGGACTGCCTATCTTTAATGTTGTCTAATATCATTTTTAATACGCAAAACTGATAATTATGTTGCAAAATACCATTATTTGAAAAAATTTTGTAGTTATCTCGAACTTTTTATAGCTGTTTATAAACGAAACCTTTTTTATGATACCTTTTTTGGTTTCTAAATTCCGTCTTCGCCTGCTATAAACTACGCACGATGGGTTAAAACACCAACGTGGTGGCCCGATGCGCGTTAACCATCGTACGAATGCAAGTGCACGGTTTGTGAAAACGTTCCACGTACAATTTTTTAGCTGTCCAGATTTAATCCCACCATGGGCGCCAGTCAGTCCAACGCCAGTGCCGCCAGTAACGAAACGATAGGGGACGGGGTGCCGGTGGAAGACCTGCACAAGCTTAGCATCTACGAGTACGTTTTCTGGTTTTTTATGTATGGGATCATAGCTCTCCTGGCCATCTGCGGCAACTTCCTGGTCATCTACGTGGTGGTGACAAGGGAAAGGATGCAGAACGTCACTGGATTTTTTATCGTCAACCTGGCCGTCGCCGACTGCCTAACCGGCATGCTAGCCATTCCCTTTAAATTCCAGGCATGAACATCTAATGCGCGTGGACAAGATAACATGAACATCTGATACGCGTGGATAAGAAAACATTAACATCTAATACGCGTGGACAAGATAACATATGAACATCTATTACGCGTGGACATGACAACATAAATATCTATACGCATGGACAATGCAGCAGGATTTTTAGATGGATTAAAACCATATTAGGAACAGAATGTCTTATTTCGTACGGCAGTTATATATCATCTTCTTTAACAATCGTTAATTGTTCTGCTCCTTACTTATATTTCCCTTGTCTACCTACCTAAAAAGTACCTTCTACTTAATTTTTTAACAGTTTTTACCTGCATTCAAGAAAGATTTAAGCTGTCTCCATCCAGCCTTTTTTAACCTACATTCAAAACAATTTTGCTGCCTCCTACCTTCCTATTTCTAATTTTTCTGCATCTTTTCATCCTACCTGCTTTTTACCGGGTTTCAAGAAATGTTTGGCTGCTTGAGTAAAAACAGGTTGAAAAACCGTCTTTTTGGAGTAAGAAAAAATGTTACACGAGAAAAAAAATTGTTTTCAGCAATATATTTAATTTTTAATTAAGGATTACGACAAAAATTTTAATGTACAGAAACGTTTGGAAGAGAATTTGGCATAATAATATTAGTGAAAGGAGGCGAAATAAAAACGGACATTTAAAAATACCCGAAAATTTTTTACGGGAAACCAATTTTGAACAAACAAAAAGATACACTATAAACAAAATTTAATGAAAACCTTAATACACGTAAATCTCCTTACAAATCGTATTTTACATTTTAGCGCTAAAAACGTTTCACATTTTACATTTTTGAAAAGTAAAATGTAGGAGTCAATTTAGGAGGAGAACAGGATATATTTATTGATGGGTTTAGGAATTATTATTCAGTTTATTCTAAATAGGATGCATTCAATTTTTACGCATTACTTTTTTACATGTTTTTAAGCAAAAAATGTTTGTTTTAAGATATTTTTGGGTATTTTTTGATATTACATTTGAATTTTAGTCGTAAGTTTTCATAAGTTTAACGGTAATAGAAGTTGGGGCAATTTTCAGTAAAGTTGTTGATTGTATTGGCTGCCGATATAAAAATGAAAATCTATCGTGTTTTTATTGATTGATAACCTTATTGCAAAGTTATTTAATCATTTGCAAAGTTATTTAATAGGTTAATAACCTGATAAATAACTTTTCCGAAACTCATTATTATTTCTTGTTGTTGGCAACATGAAATAATTTTAGTCGATAATTAATGGGCAATGATGTGCTAAAACACAATTAAAACAATGTCCACAATTTTAGACGTTCATGCGTTTTAGGCCGCTTTGCTGCAAAAATGGCTCCTACCCAACTTCATGTGCAGTCTAATCACATTTACAGAAACAGTTTCTTTGTCAGTGAGCGTTTTCACTCTGACCGGAACTGCAGTGGACAGATTTCGCGCTGTTGTATTTCCAACTCATTCTAGGACAACGAAAAATGCAGCAAGGTGGATTCGTTCGTTTTTTTTTGGAATATAATATTCTGCATTTCGATAAATTTCTAAAATTTTAAGTAAATAATTCAATTAAGTAATTAAAATTATACCGTTTTCTTCTTTATTTAAAATTTATAAAGAACATATTTATAAAAGCTAAAATTGTAAATGATTAAAAAAATATGAATGAAGTATTTAGGTAAAATGTAAACAAAGGGTGTTTCGGGAGTTTCACGGTGTGATAGGCAGTTCCGGTTCTGGGTTCCGGATGTTCCGAGCAAAATTTGGAATTCCTGTTCCGGGCTTAGGTACAATTCCCAACTTATGGCTCCAAGTTCTCCACCTACGGCTCCAAGTTTCCTATTTTTGGCTCCAAGTTCCAGCTCCAAGTTATCAAGGCTCCATCGACCCTAAATCCTTCATAACTACAGTCTCTTAATTAAAAATCAGTTTGTATGTGTATTATTTATAATAAAAAAAAGTTCAATGGTCTGAAGAAATTAGATAAAAAAATGTAAAGTTAAGCGCATATTTCTGCCCAAAAACATGATATAATTTTTAATATTAAGTTTAAAATAAGTATGGCTTTAAATTGCCTGAAAAAACTTTGATTTTTGAGAAAAAACTTGAAAAATGAAACAATCTAAACATGTTTAAACGAGAGATTTTTTGAAAATCAAACATTTTGTAAGTGCAACGACTTAGAGTTTTTGCAGCTGAAGAAACGTAGAGCTGAAACTTCAAGCCAAAAATGAAGAATTTCAAACTGGTAATGGAGAGTCAGGTTTTTAATTGAATGTACACAAAGGTCTTGAGAAGATTTTAAAATAATTTGTATAACCAGCTGTTTTTTTTAGAAAATTTGTTGATGTTTACATTGTTTTCGTTTTATTATGATCATGTTTTTATTATTCATATACAAATTATTTTTAAATCTTCTCAACAC
>JASAMX010030028.1:0-23232 GCA_030248175.1 Microlaimidae sp. YZB2_3 | reverse complement strand
TCAGACCTGTGCACGGTCTGAAAATGCCCGTTTTATTGGAGGATTTGCCCCCCCCCCGTATTATTCCCCCCCCCCCCGCAAAAAAATGAAAAAAGTCCCTAAAAATATGACGCATTTCCAGATCGTGCACAGGTCTGATGTTCTAAATAAAAGTATATTATTTATAACAAATATTTCAGGCAGGTATCTAAGAAAATCATTATGACCCAGTGGCATGCCCAGGGAGGGGAGCAGGGGGGGGCCGGGCGGCCACCCCCCCCCCCAAAATCCGGCGAAGTCAAATTTTTTTGTAAGGGGGGACCTTTACGTTTTTTAAATTATGGGAGAGAAAAATTTTTTTCTTTAATATTAATACAGAAACTTTCCTGATGCCTTCCAAAACCATATTAATAGTCAAAAAACCAAAATTTTCCCGCTACATGGGTAGTTTAAATTGACAATTTATCTTAGTTTTTTTGATTTCAAATTGATTATCCTGTTCAGTAGTTAAGGCATATCTGTTTAATAAAACTACTATAAACATTATTATCCTTTTATTAACGTTTAAACACACGTTTTAAATGTATAGGTATAAAAAACCCCTAAAATTTGTAACAAGTATCATCTGAAATTAAAATTCTATTGTATTTTAGCTTCTTAAATTAAAAATTTTCTCCCCCTGCAAGAAGCTCTGTCACTTGACACTACTGGTGGCTGGGCTGCCGCCCCCAGACCCCCCTTCAGTTCAGGGTTAGTATTTACCCCCCAAACCGCCCCCACCCCCCGAAATGAAATTCTGGGCACGCCGCTAGGGGGGGGCAACTTTTTTGAAATGGGGGGGAATAAAATGGGGGGCAAGCGGTGGAGAAAGACAAAAAAGGGGAAAAACAAAGGAAAAAAGAAAAACAAGGGACAAATCAAGCCAAATTTAGGTAAAAACAGGTCTAAAATGGCTTAAAAAGCATTGAAATAGGCTAAAAACTTCAAAAAAATTGGCGATGATGGCACATGGCATCATAATAGGTCAAAGATGGCGCCACAGTTTTTGGGTACTTTGTCATTGTTGGGCGGGGGGGAACAAAAAAACGGGTGGGGGGCATAGGTAGCCAGGGAGGGAGGGGTTGGGGAGGAGTTATACCCCCAAAAATCACGACTATAGCCAACACCCGCCTCCCTAAAATTTGGGGGGTCCCAGACCCAGTACTAAAAACGCTAAAAATGGGGTATTTAAGGTATACCCCAAAAAAAATTTTGGGACACCACCACCCCAAATTCCAGGGGTCGGGTATCCCCCCTCAAAAAATCTGGGAGGCTGTCCACCTATGGGGGGGTAAATCCTCCAATAAAACGAGGGCATTACCAGACCATGCACAGGTCTGCTAAACGCATCCAAGTACTAAAAGAGTTGAGATTTTCACTTGACAAACATGGCTAGGTGAATTCTGACCTAACTATCTCAATTTTAAACTGTAGAAAGTGATTAAAACACAATTTTAAATAATACAGTGTAAAATATAGGCAAAATATGACAATATTTGAATACACAATTTTTATTGTTAAAAAATTTTAATAAACCAATAAATCAAATTAAACAAGTTGTTTTAACATTGCTGGAATATTTAAATCCAAATATTCAATTGAATTGAATTCAATTCAATTGAATCCAAATATTTACAAAAAAAATAAATACAATAGTCATCAGACCTGTGCACTGCCCCCCGGGGTTAAAACGGGGGGGGCGATTCAAAAACGGGGGGGGGGGGCACGGGGGGGCCAAATAAAACGGGGGGGCAAGCAGGGGGGAAAGAAAAAAAAGAGAAAAAAAGGAGAAAAAAAGGGAAAAAAGAAGGGAAAAGGGAAAAAAGGGACAAAAAAAGCGAAAATAAGGTAAAAATAGGTCTAAAATGGCTTAAAATACATTGAAATAGGCTAAAAACTGCAAAAAATTCGCGATGATGGCGTCATCATAGGTCAAAAATGGCGTCATATTTTTAGGGTACTTTTTCATTTTTTGGCGGGGGGGGGGGGGGGAATAAAACGGCGGGGGGAGGCAAATCCTCCAATAAAACGGGGGGGGGGGCATTTTCAGACCGTGCACAGGTCTGAGTCATGGACCACCAAAAATATGGCCAATAAGTTGTTTTTGATTAAAAGGCTAAATTAAACTTTGTTTTAATCAAATTTATTGTTCCTAAGCCTAAGCAAAGCCTAAAATCAAACTTTATTTTATTATACCGCCTTTCTGTTAATTTTTCCATTTTTTTCAAATTTTGATTTTTTATGATTGAATTTAAGCAGACCTGTGCACTGCCCACAAGGGGTTTAAACGGGGGGTCAATTCCAAAATGGGGAGGGCACAGGGGGAAGAAACTTGTTGGAACTGGGGGGGCAATAAAACAGGGTGGGCAAGCAGAAGGGAAAGAAAAAAAAGATAAAAAAAAGGAGAAAAAAGAGAAAAAAGAGGGGAAAGGAAAAGAGAAAAAAGGTACAAAAAAAGCAAAAATAAGGTAAAAATAGGTCTAAAATGGCTTAAAGTACATTGAAATAGGTTAAAAACCAGAGACGTAACCAAGGGGGGGCGGCCGCCCCCCCCCCCCATTTTTTTGCTTTATTTCTAAAGCCTTTTTATAACTATTATATGTGTAAACAAAATTGTAATTTTATTAATAAAAAGAAAAAAAACAAATAAAATAAAAAAAAACCCATAATTAAAAAAAAAACTCACACCCACATCTGGTCGGTGGTACCCCGGGGGTGGGGGCCGGGGTTGCAGCCGCCCCCCCCCCCAAAAAAAAACGGTCGGACAGAAGGAAAAATAAGGATAGTGGTTGGGCGGGGGGGGGTGGCGGCCGCCCCCCCCCCAAAAAAATGGTAGCCACATAGTAAAATTTGGGGGTTTTCTGAGGCTAGAAATTCAAAATTTTCTAGCGCCTTGCTAGTCGCTTGGCGCCAAACTTTAAAATAATTTTAGTTCCCCAATGGACCCCCAAAAACCAAAATTTTTTTCCACTTCGAAACTTTAAAATAATTTTAGTTCCCCAATGGACCCCCAAAAACCAAAATTTTTTTCCACTTCGCTTCGCTCAGCGGTCACTTTCTATAGTATACATACATATATATCTCTTTATTTATGTTGCCTGATGCTAATGTTATTTCAAAGTTAGTACAATAGTTTTTATAAGTAATAAGTACTACATAGAAAGCAAAACAAATAATCATATTGGTTCTGGTTGATTTATGTACCTCCCCCTCCTAAATTTTCCAGCCGCCTATAGCATTGGCTCAGATTTTTTTTTCATATAGGTAGGTAGGTACCCTAGAAAACATGGAGCCGAGATGCTGCTGATGTGCTTTGGTTTACAATGTGGGTTTAGCCAAGGGGTCTGAAAGGTGGCTACATTCCTTTTTTTGTAAAATCCAGGCTCTGCCAATGTGTGCTTATGTAATTTTTAACTAAGAAAACATGTTTTCACCGCTAAAAACATTAGATAATAGGTTATTAGGCCAAAAACAGTGTATTACACAGCTTTATCACGTTTATCCCTGCTTTTTTAACGTTTTCAAAAAATAAAGGGGAGCTCCCCTCCCAAAAAATTTTGGGGGAGGGGGGGGGCTCAGCCCCCCCCCCAAACTTTTTTTGTACTACAATCCACCCCCCCCCCAAAATGAAACTCTGGATACGTCCCTGATTTGAGGGGCCATACAATAGTAGCTACTCTACAGATTGTAATTTCAGCCTAAAAACATTTTAGGCTAAAAAATAAACACAGAACAAATAATTTTTTTCAATAAGGTGAAATTTATATATCTAAAAAAAGCTTCTGGGGGTGCAATTTTTTTAAACATTAAATGTGAAAATTTTGGGCAGCATATATAACAGCTTAAAGCATACATGGCCATTGGGAGATTCAAGGGGAGAGGGTTTAAACCCTCCCCCTAAAATTCTGGGAAGGTGATTTAAACCCCCACCCACCACTCTGATGTGCAGGGATAAAACGAGAAAATGAAGAAATAAATGTGTTCAAAATGACTTCTTAGTTCTAGCTCAACTGATTTAAACTTTTTTTGGGGTAAATTGCTTAAAAAACTCATTTTAACGGTCAAAATGAGTGTTTTAAAAAATACAATGCTAAAAATTGTTATAAAAAAGCCTTTTTGACCTAATATTAGCGTTTTTTTTAGATATTTTTTTTTCAAAATAAAAAAACGATATGAGTATTTTGCACTCCTCCAGAAAACAAGATAGGGTAAAAGTGCTGGGTTAAACCCTTCCCCCCTCGCTCATACATGGGCAAGTTGGTCCGGAGTGGGGGGGGGGGTTAAACCACAAATTAGGGGGGGTTAAAATCCGAGAAACGCAAAATACCCATATCGTTTTTTTTCTAGAGTGCATTTTACCCATATCGTTTTTTGATTTTGAAGGAAAAATAGGTTAAAAACACGAATTTTAGGTCAAAAAGCCCTTTTTATTGCATTTTTGAGCTTTTTATTGCTTAAAACATTCATTTTGACCTCGAAACTTAAGTTTGGAGGCAGTTAGAAGTCATTTTAAAGACATTTTTTTTCTTCATTTTTCCAAAATTGGGGGGATTAACTTTTTCTTTCCCCCCACTTCTGAGTGGGGGGAGGGGTTAAACCCCACCTCTCAGAATTTGGGGGGGGGGTTAACCCCCCCCACCCAACCCTCCCCCGTGCCCATGTATGCCCTCGCTCCCTTAATTTAGATCAACTTTCCAATGTGATGTATGGCTCAGGCGACAGGGCAATGGCAGGATTGGCAGCCACTGTAGATTGTAATTTAACATTAAAACATTTTCTAGCTAAGCACTAATACCCAATTTCCAATTAAATTTTTCAATAAGGTCAAAATTTAAAAAAAAACTTCTGAAGGTACAATTTTTTTAAAAATTCTAAATATGAAACATAAGGGAAGCATAACAGCTTAGGGGCAATGGGAGGCACATTTTACATTGTTATTCCACAACATTTTTTTATACAAACAAGGAACAAATAAAATTTTTAATAAGGTTAAAATATAAAAAAAAACAATTGATATAAAAGTTTACAAAAAAATTCATTTAAATTTCATTTATTTAATAAATTAAAAATTCACCAGTTAAAACCTTAACCACAAACAAACCTCAAAATTAATATATATTTTATCATGATAAGTGTACTTTATCACTAAGAGTTATCATTTTATCAAAATTTTAGGATAATTTTTGTTTTATTTTTAATTTTGAACCTGACCCAAAAAGGGGCCATAAAAGGGGCTATTTTTGGGAAAAGGGGCTAAAAAAGGGGCTAAGGGCTATTTCAAAATTTTAAGGGCCATCAGCCTAAAAAAGGAGCTAAAAATAGCCCCAAAGGGGCTAACCTGGCAACCCTGCTGCAAACCAGGGTTGCCAGGTTTGGAAAGAGCAATGCCCCTAAAATCAGAAAAAAATTCCCCTGAATTCCCTCAAAAATTTGTTTAAAAACCAGGAACATCTTTCAAATTTAAAAAAATCCCCCGAAAATTCCCCCAAGTCAAAAAACCTATTTTAATAGTAACAAAACGTGTTTTGAGCACTAGTTAAGTTGCATACATCAATGCAAGACTTAGCATATTTTATTTATTAATTATACAAAATCTACAAAAAAATTATATCTCAAATTTACTGAGCAAACCAGCAAAAATAGGAAAAAAATTTGAATGGAATAATTTGTTTCAAAAATTTAGGCCACATAACACCTGAATAGAATTGGCAGATACTTTTTAAATTGAAATTAATTACAAAAACAAGCCTTTTAAATCAATACAAAAAAATGTTCAATTTGATTAGGCAGAAGGAGACAGAAAACTTGCTAAATTTCTGTTAAAAAATATGGGCTGCTAACAGCCGTATTCACAAAACCAACGAGGTCTTGTCAGCGTGGGCGCGCCCAGCGTTGACGCTGGGCGTGTCATGAACGCTTTTTTATAGACAAACTGGCAAAATTTGTTTAAAAATGAGATGCTGATGCAATTGTTTTAAAATTTACTTTAATAATTGTTTCGTGTTAACATGATAAATTATTGCAATTAAATTAAGCACTATTTTTTGTTTGTTTTGTGGAAATTTGGTGTTACTAAAATTTAAAAACAACTCGCACGTCCATTAATGAGGATGTTCATGACACGCCCGGCGTCGACTCCTGGCGTAGAGGCCGGGCGCAATCATGCCGGCGAGGCCTTGCCGGTTTTGTGAATACGGATGATAATCTTAGCTGTGCTCATCCAAATTTTGATTAATAGCAGCAGCCAATCTAAATTGAAATATAAAAATAAAACCTGTTTTTAAACCCATGCAACTTATGCTGGATAATGGTATTACAAATAGGATTTAGTAAAGGTACAAACCCGTGGTCAATTATCGATTTGCTCAATTCAAAAATAAAATGCAGATTATACCATAAATCGGAAACGCAAAACTTATTTTTGAAGTTATTTTTGAGATATAAATTTTACGTAAGACGTTATGACCCTATTTATACCCAAAAATTACCTATTTGTGGCATATACAATTTATTATGTTAAGGAAAAATTTTTACTAAGCTTTAAAACAATTTAAAAGTATATTTTTAAAAATTTAAATGTATTTTTTTAAATCTTAAAAGATTTTGATGTTTTAAATATGTTTTAAAAATTTTTTAGTCCCTATTGATGTTGTACGACAACTGGTTACAAATGATCAAAATTTTAAATTTAAAAAATAATTCAGACTTATTCAAAAAACACACAAGACACCATCACTTAAAAACAGACCAGGGGTCGCATTCTGAAGAAACCCTTATATTTATCCTTATACGTTTTAATGAAAATAACGGTACAAGTTCCATACGTGTACCAAAATTCGATTTGACCGATTCAAAAGTATCTACAAATAGTAAAACCATTTTGTAGCATAAATCAAACACGTTAACCTCATTTTTGTAGTTTTTTTTTCGAATTTAAGCTTCTGAAAAAGAGTTATGAGCCAATATGTACCCAAAAATAGCCCTTTTTTGGCATGTACAAATTATGTTATTAAGGAAATTTTTTTATTAGGCCTTTAATTAAATTAATATTATTATTTTCGTATTACCAAGTGTCTGGCAGTTACAAATATACTTTTATTTTTTTTGTAACAATCAATGTTTTATAATAACCGTTCAAATACCTATCAAATTTTAGTTGTGAAAAAATTCACATTTTTGAAAAACAATTTGTTTCAATAAAAATCAATTATATTACAATTTTGTTTAATTTTTAGGCTTTTCTTAGGCTTAGAAACAATAAATCGGTGAGAAACTAAGTATAAATTAGCGTTTAAAGCTCAAAAAGTTTGTTGTCTATGTTTTTGGTGGTCCATGTGACTTTTGAGTTTTCAGTTTTTTTGAAAATTTTTGAGTTCTTCAGACTTCTAGCATTATTAAAACATAGTTTTTAATTTAGTTTGTTTGTTAACAAATTTTTTTCGTTTTCCATTTTTTGGGTACAAATTCTTTTTTACTCTTTTTAATGATCAGATAACAGAATTAATATCATACTAAGCATAGTTTATGCATAGTTTAATTCTTCTGTTTTCATCATTTCATTGTGTTTATTTTTCTTTTTCTATTTTTTTTCTTTTTTTTTTTTTTTTTTCATCAACAACATCAAATCTGCGACTTAATTGCCGCCAATATGAATCACAATTGTAACTAATTATCAATGAACATAGCTATCTGATATGACTTTAAAGGCTCAAAAAGAGCGCTTATTTAAGTCAGTTCCAAAATTCTTCTTGAATGCATCCAAAGAATCGACAGTTACTTGAGATGGGAGTAGATTGTTCCAAGGTGTAACAACCCTATTTGCAAAAGAAAATTTCCTTGCATTAATTCGGCAGTCTTCCATTGCCAATTTAAATGGATGACCACGGGTGGGCTGCAGGTTAAACTTAAAAAAATCATTGGTTTGCAAATTGTTTAAGCAATGTATAATTTTAAAGCACTCATATAAATCAATTTTGTCTCTTCGATCCTTTAATCTTTCTAAACCTAGGTAATTCAGTCTATGTTCATAATCAACAGGTAACAACTTGCATTTATAAAACAAACGCCTAGTGAAATTTTGTTGCACTTTTTCCAAAATGTTTATATCCTTTTGTAAATAAGGGTTCCAAACTGCACTAGCATACTCCAGAATTGGTCTAACATAGGACTTATATGCTCTGAGAAAATTATTTCTAGAGTTTGAGTTGAATGTTCTAAAAATTAGTGATGTCACTCTCATAGCTTTTTTTGCTGTGATTTCACAGTGTTTAGAGAATTTCAGATCATGGGATATATAAACACCTAGGTCACGCACCAATTCTGTAGTTGCAAGTACGTTATTACCAAGCTTATATTTACAAATTAACTCTTTGCTATGATTTCGAATATGAAGAACTTCACATTTGTGATTAGATAATTGGCTCATAACTTTTTACCACTAACTTAAATCTCAAAAATAACCACAAAAATGAAGTCAACGTGTTCTAATTAGGCTTTAAAAATGTTTTTTAACTTGTATTTACTTTTGGATAGGTCAAATCAAATTTTGGTACACTTATGGAACTTGTACCGAAAATACCAAAAATAAATATATATTGTAAATAAATAAACCTGCCACATATGGGACAGAAAATAATTGCAATGAATTTTTTTTTTAAATTTTTTTTCTCGCGCCGCAAAACTACTATGCGTATTTTATTTTTCTATCGGTCAAATCGATAATTGATACAAACACGTATGGGACTTGTACCGGTTTAAACGTGTATTTTACTTTTGGATCGGTCAAACCGATAATTGGTACACGTATGGAACTCGTAGTTGTACCTTTAGCAAATATAAGGCCTATAATATGTGTTTCATTTGACAAATGAACATGAACATGTATATAAATTTACTTTTTGGGGCTTTTTTGGTATATATATTTTTTAGTAAAATGTTATGGACCTAAAAATTATTATATACAAAAATTACACTTTCTAAAAGGAAGAATGAAGGTACATTTTACGTTTTAAAACATTCCTATTGAGCTTTTAATCAATTTTAAAATTTTTTTTCTCAGATTTTTAAAAGCTAGGTGATTCCAAATATACTTTTGTTTTTTTCTTATTAAATAAAAGTCAATTTTTATATCATACGGCACAAACTGCTGATAAATACAACATGAAAGATGAAAACTAAATGATGAAGTAATATTAAAATTTCATTAAAAAAAGAAAACAAAACAGCGGAATTTATCATTTTATTAAAAATTTACAACCATTAAAATTGGTAAAATCCCCTGAAAATTCCCCCAAGTTTTGACGAATTCCCCAAAGTTTTCCCCCAACTCCCAAGTGACAATCTTCTCCCCCAACTGGCAAAAATTCCCCAAAACTAGGGGAATTACCCCTGACCTCGCAACCCTACCCTGCAAACGGAAACCAAACGTCCGTCCATAACTGCGAAGATGTCTATGAAGTTTATATCAATTTAGAGTCCCGACAAGAAAAAATTTTATTGCTCATTTGTATGTAATTTAACGTAGTATTTTTTTCATCAGTAAAATGAGGTTTTACAAGTGACATGGTTAAATAACCATCATTTGACATTCGTACTAATTGGCCATCGATCAATTTAGCTTTATTCTGCTTAGGTTCAGGACAACTTAACCTGCAGGTCAATTAGTCAGAATGTCAAATTACTTGAAGGTCATTTTACTAAGGTCATGTGTTAAATCAAATGTTGAAGGAATTTTTGCATGGTTAAATTATGAACAGATTCTTTTTGCATCTTGATGTTATTTGATGTTGCGTCTATCTAGAGTTTCAATTAGATACCGGGTTTTATACCCTCAGATGCCATTGGCACAATGCCATAAAAATATTTTTATTTAATTTTCCCTGAAATAAAAAGTTTTATCCATTAACTTTTGCCCAAATGTAGTAAAACAACTAAACGGTACAAGTTCCATACGTGTACCTAAATTCGATTTGACCGATTCAAAAGTAATTACAAATTGTGAAACATCTTTATAGCCTAAATCGAACACGTAGACCTCATTTTTGTGGTTATTTTTTGAATTTAAGCTTCTGAAATAAAGTTATGAGCCAATTTTTACCCGAAAATAACCCTTTTTTGGCATGTACAATTTATGTTATGAAGGAAATTTTTTCATTAGACTTTTAATCAAATTAATATGATTTTTTTCTTATTACCAAGTGTCGGGCAGTTACAAATATACTTTTATTTTTTTCATGGTAACAACCAATGTTTTAGAATAACCGTTCAAATACCAATCAGATTTTATTTGTGAAAAAATTCACATTTTTGAAAAACAACTTATTTTATTAAAAATTAATTATATCACAATTTTTTTCTGATTTTTAGGTTTTGCTTAGGCTTAGGAACAATAAATAGGTGAAAAACTAAGTTTTAATTTAGTTTGTTAGTTTACAAAATTTTTTTCTTAACATCATAAATTGAACATGCTGAAAAAGGCCATTTTTTGGGTATAAATTGGCTCATAACTTTTTACCACTACCTTAAATCTTAAAATAACCACAAAAATAAGGTATACGTGTTCTATTAATCTATAAAAATGTTTTGCAACTTGTATTTACTTTTGGATCGGTCAAATCGAATTTTGGTACAGGTATGGAACTTGTACCTTATTTTTTTTACCGATTTATTGTTCCTAAGCCAAGCAAAACCTGAAAATCAAGCAAAATTGTAATAAACTTAAGTTTTTCAAAAATAAGCTGTTTTTCAAAAATTTTAATTTTTTCACAACTAAAATTTGGTGGGTATTAAACGGTTTACTCAAAAAATTGGTAGTTACCAGGGCCGTAGCCAGGGAGGGGATTGGGGGGATTAATCCCCCCTCAAATTCTGGGAAGGCAAAAAATTTTGTAAGGGTCCCCCTTTATTTTTTTAAAAAATTAGAAAAAAAAAATTTTTTTTCCACATCACTCTTTTATGTATTAAAGCTATCTAAAATGCATTATTTAAAGTGATTTAGGTTCATAAACGCTCTCATAAAAAAGGAATTATTCATAATTCAAAACATTAGTGCAGTGAGTTTAAAAATATTGTATTTTTATTTTGTGTGAAAATATTTGCATAAAAGCGGCAGTATCAAAGAGCAGGAAGTCACGATTCAACCACTTTTTTTGGTATAAAAAAGCGGTTTTCTTAGGATTTTTTTATGGTAAATGCTTTGGTTCCTGTAATCAGAGAAATCGTAAAGGAATTCGCAACAAGCACAAAGAGAAGAGCAAACTTTGGATATTAATAACTGAAGCATTTACTAAAAATTAAATAAAGATTTTTTATTTTTAGAAAACGTTTTCTTTTTTATTAAAATGGTAATCAAATCCAATACCTAAAACTATTGAATTAGTGTTTTTTGTCATAATTAAGTAACAAAATCATCTCCAAATAAGTATTTTAGTTGGGATAATTTTTTTGCTCATAGTTAAAATATTACAATTTTATCAAATAAGTGTTTTGGTCGTAATTGTAAGGACAACCAGATGTGTCCAATTTAATATGGCTTTAAAGGAGCACTGTCACAAATCAAATTCCTATAACGCCCGAACCGGACTGCTCCTTTAATACTGAACCGATTCAGCTGAAATTTAAAAATGTTGTAGCCTTGTAGTGGAGCACTCTAAATACCAAAGTTGAATTAGGTAGGTTTGGTATTAAAGGAGCAGTCCGGTTCGGGCGTTATAGGAATTTGATTTGTGACAGTGCTCCTTTAAATAACCTTTAAATCTTAAGGACTTTTAGCATAATCACCAATTTGTTTTATAATTCGTTTTAAGTTAAAAATTAAAAAAAATATGTTATAAACATATTTAAAAATATTATAAAAGATTACGAAAGAATTCCAGAAAGATTTTGCATGATGATTATATTAATAATGGGAGGTGAGATAAAAATGGATACCACAAATACCTAAAAAGTAGTTATATAATGAATAAAAAACACATAAAAAAAATTTTAATAAAAAAGTAAATATTAATTGATGAATTTATTACTAAAAAGAACATAGCCTCCTAATATAATTGCGAAATTCCCTTCGATACATTTGAATTTCCATCGTAACTTTTATAGTTTTTTAAATCTTTTGTGTAGTTTTTTAAACAATTTTTTACTTTTAAAGTGGTATACTTTACTTTTAAAGCAGAAAAAATAAGTGATTTAAAAAAAGAAAAAGTTAACACAAGTGATTTTTCTACCCTTCAATATCAAGCTCCGGGGCTCCAGCCATTTCAAGCAGATGGAGAGACTTGTTTGATTATGTTTTAATTTATTCTATACGCATTTTGGATGTTTTATCGTTTAAATACACGTTGAAAAAAAATTTAGTTAAAAAAATTCTGTTTTCTCCGGAAAACATTAATAGTTAAATACCGGTTAAGTGTTGTTAAACATGGCTACAGTATAATTTTTTACTGCGCTCCTCCTTGAAAATTGACAAATTTTTATTGATTTACTTTTTTTTACTTATTAATTTTTTTACTTCTTATTCTTTTCCACTTTATTGTGTGTTAACAGGCGCCTGGGGCTTAATATTTTTGTTGCTTTACCTCCGTACACTTTTTCAAGGCTATTTATTATTAAACTGTGTACAGCTTAAAAATATAACTTACAAATTGTAGCAAACCGAAAATTTTTTTAAAATGAATATCCCAGTCACTTGGACTGAAACAAATCATAAAAGGCCTTTAGCTTGCGCGGAGGGTTACAGTTATCGTTACCAAAAGCCTGTAGAATGCCAACCTGGCACAGATAGGTACCTTTGTTCTGATATCGGGTGCAGAGTCGGTGTGTGGGTTAGAGAGAGTTTGATTATAAAGAAGTCCAGAGAACATAATCATGGCGCAGACGCGAGAAAAATAGAAGTGCAAAAAGCAAGGGTTTCAGTTAAGCGCAAAGCAGCTAGCACGATGGATGCCCCGCAAGCAATAGTTGGCGCGGTCGCATCGGCCGTTCCAGCCGATTTTTGGGCGGTACTTCCTAATGAAAAAGTTCTCAAACAAACCGCCCGTAGAGAGAGAGTTAAAACTTTAAATGCCCCCCAAAACCCTCAGGGTCTGTGGGAGCTGGAGATTCCAAACGAGTACCAGTTTTTGGACCCTCCAAACGACAACGTTCGAATTGTTCTTCACGATTCAGGGCCCGGAGACGACAGAATCATCATTTTTGGCATTCGTGACAGTTGCCACGCTTTATCACATTCCGATTGCCGATGGTACCGAAGTTTTTCATTTTTGCAAAAATCACATAAAAACGTAGCAGCTAACACAAACAATCGAAGTCACGTGCACTACGGAATTTACAAATTTTGCTATTTTTTTAAATTCTAACCGCAATTTTATTAATATACTTTTTTAATTAAAAATACAAAAAATATGCGTTTACTATAATTTATAATTACAAGCAATTTTTTGAAATAGTCCGAGTGCCCAGAAGTGTATTTGGCCATCCCCCTTCCCCCTCTAGTGCGGGGAAGTCGATTTATTTAACCCCCCCCTTCCCAGCACAAGTTTTAACATTGAACTAAATAATAACTCAAATATATTTGAACCTATTTTATATAAGCTATGTACCTTAGTACTAGTGATTTTCCTACCCTCCAATATTATGCTCGGGACCTCCGCCCACTAAATGAGCGGTTTTAAGCTTATTTAATTTTAAAATACATTTAAAGTTATCCGTATTTTTAAGTGTATTACACTGTAAGTGTATTATTTTTAAATTATCCGTATTTTCCTAGTGTATTAATTAAGTTTTGAAAAAAAATAAATTTGCAAAAAATTTTGACACAATATATAAGGCAGCACTCTTTAATTTTTCATGAAATTAGTACAAAAATAGGGCTAGGGACGCAGGGAGGAGGTTGGGGGTTTTTATCCCCCTCCCCCCAAAAAAATCCCGATTATAAGCCGACACCCCCCATAGTTGTTTTGGTCTGGCTGCTAGGGAGAGCGGTCCACTGCGGTCCGGAAACCTCGCCTCGATGGGGTTTTAGTGGGGGAGTCGACCCCGGTGCGACAATTCAAATTGGGGAGGGGGGTCAGGGGGTCCATTTTAATTTAAGTGTTTTTAGGTCCAATATTGAATTTTATTTACTAAAACAGTTTATTTAGGCCTAAAAAGTGTGTTTAAAAATTGTTTTTAACTAAAAACCGTGTTTTTGACAGTAAATAAAAAAGTATACTTCTAAATTGGTCGGCAGGGGGGTCAGCCTCGCTAGTGGGGTCAGGCCGGACTGCTCTTGAGCTTTTGGGGGGGGAGGGCCCTGGATTTTTTCTGAGGGGGTTCACAATTTTGGCTCTAGGGGGGTGCACTCCTCTGTCCCCCCCTAAAAAACACCTATGCACCCCCCTAAAATTTGGGGGTACCTCGGACACCCCCCTAAAATTTGGGGGGTCACAGTAATTTGAGGTATACGCCAAAAAATTTCTTTGGGACACCCCCTCCCCGAATTTCGGGGGTCGGGTATAATAACCCCCCCCCCGAAATCCGGGAGGCTGCCCACCTATGATGACCCCCATAGGTGAGAACGGTTGGGGAAGCTAGGGGGGTGGGTGGTTACCCGGGGTAAATCGAATTTTGAATTCTAGGAGGGGGTCCTAGGGGGGTCCGGACTCCCCTAGCTTTTTAGGAAGGGGGGGGGGGTCGACCTGGGGTGCGAAATTATGAAATCTAGAGGGGTGTCAGTTGGGGTCCGGTGTCCAAAGCAAAACAGTTTTAAACCATAATAACTTAATAATAATAATTGATCTTTTTATAGGATAATACTACATTTTATTGAATAAAAAGCGATATTCTGGTATATAAAGGATGTAAAACCATGAATATGTGATGAAAATTCATGTTTTTGGAAGAAATTTTAGTATAAAAAAGTACCTAAAAATTTCCAGAGGGAGGGGGGGATCAGATTTCAAATTCTAGGGGGGGGGGGTCAGGGGTAAAAAATTCAGAAATTTGGGGAGAGGGTGGACCCCACCCTGCCCGCTGCCTCCCCCCTTTCTCACCTATGATGACCCCCCTCCCACTCCGCATCATGGTTAAGCCATGTCCCACTCCGGTCTGCTGGACCAAAAAATTATGGCTTCAAATTTTTAAGTGTGGAAGGTGGGTACATTTTCCTCCGCTCCTAACAGTCCAATTCTTACCCCCTCCTTCGCCACCTTTTTACCATTTTAAAATTTTTTAAAATTTATGTTTTTTTTTGGTATATTAAACACATTAACGGTAATAAATGTTTGTTCACAACTCATAGTTACTCTTAATTTAATTTTTTACTGGAGGAGGGGAGTTAAACCCGGAATTGGAGGGAAAGCTAAAATCCGAGAAACGCATCATTTTATCCATATCAGTTTTTTTGGGTAGCTTCTTACCCATTTCGTTTTTTGATTTTGAAGAAAAAATGGGTAAAAACGCTAGTTTTATGTCAAAAAGCCGTTTTTAATGCATCTTTGAGCTTTTTATTTTTTAAAACATTCATTTTGACCTCAAAACTTAAGTTTGGAGGCAATTAGAAGTCATTTTAAAGCCATTTTTTCTTCATTTATCCAAATTTAGGGGCGAGGGTGAGGGGTTAACCTTTTCTCCCTTCTCTTGAGTGGGGGGATTAAACCATACATGAGCCCTGGGAGAGGTTGGGAGGGGGGTGAAACCCCCTCCCCAAATTCTGAGAAGAGGGTTTAAGTTAAGTCCTCCCACTCAGAAGTGAGGGGGGGGGGAAAAGGTTAATCCTTCCCCCAATTTAAAAAAAATGAAGAAAAAATGTCTTTAAAATGACTTCTAACAGCCTCCAAACTTAATTTTTGAGGTCAAAATGAATGTTTTAAACATTAAAAAGCTCAAAAATGCA
The DNA here is from genome assembly GCA_030248175.1 of Microlaimidae sp. YZB2_3. Taxonomy (NCBI): domain Eukaryota; kingdom Metazoa; phylum Nematoda; class Chromadorea; order Desmodorida; family Microlaimidae; species Microlaimidae sp. YZB2_3. The sequence continues at coordinate 7,346 of JASAMX010030028.1, read as the reverse complement.
ATAAAAGGGACTTTTTGACTTAAAATTAGCGTTTTTTACGTATTTTTTTCTTTAAAATCGATAAACGATATGGGTAAAATGCACTCCAGAAAAAAACGATATGGGTATTTTGCGTTTCTCGGATTTTAACCCCCTTAATTTGGGGTTTAACCCCCCTCCACTCCGGACCAACTTAGCCATGTATGGGTTAAACCCTTCATCTCAGAATTTGGGGGGGGTGGTTTAGTGAGTAACCCATACATGGGCACGAGGGGGGGGGGGTTAACCCCCCCAAATTCTGAGAAGTGGGGTTTAACCCCCCCCACTCAGAAGTGGGGGGGGGGGAGAAAAAGTTAACCCCCCCAATTTTGGAAAAATAAAGAAAAAAAAATGTCTTTAAAATGACTTCTAACTGCCTCCAAACTTAAGTTTTGAGGTCAAAATGAATGTTTTAAGCAATAAAAAGCTCAAAAATGCAATAAAAAGGGCTTTTTGACCTAAAATTAGTGTTTTTAACCTATTTTTCCTTCAAATCGAAAAACGATATGGGTAAAATGCACTCCAGAAAAAAACGATATGGGTATTTTGCGTTTCTCGGATTTTAACCCCCCCCCTAATTTGGGGTTTAACCCCCCCACTCCGGACCAACTTGCCCATGTATGGAGTAATCCCCAACCTTCCCCCAGTGCCCATGTATGATAGGCATACATAGGGAAGGGGAGTTAAAGGTGTTAATTTCCCACCCGAAATTCTGGAAAAAGGGTTTAAATCCATCCCTAATTACACAGAACTAGGAGGGGGTTGGGTTAAGGGTTACCCGTAACCCCATAGTGTTTTTTGTCCGGTCCGCTAGACTAGAAGGGGGGGGGGGTCCAGTCCAGGGTTAAGGCCAAAATTTTTGAGGGAAGGTCTAGGGGTTTCAGATTTTTTTAAAAAAAGGTTTTTTTTTTAAATTAGTAATTTAAGTGTTTTTAAGTATAATAATAAATTTTATATACTGAAACGGCCTATTTAGGCCCAAAAAGTGCATTTACACTTTTGCATTTACATGTTTTTTTACTAAAAATTCGTGTTTTTGACAGTAAATAAAAAATTGGTTGGGCTAAATTTTGGCTCTACGGAGGAAAGTGGACCCCTCCTCGGTCCCTTTCCAAAGCATCTATGGTTAACCCCTAGTTAAAAAAAACAACAAAAAATGCCGTCAAAATGACTTCGAACCATAGGTGGGCAGGGGGGGGGGTTATACGTATACCCCCTCCCCCAAAAAAATTTCGGATATTGCTGACACTCCCCCCCCTAAATTTGGGGTACCCGGGGACACCCCCCCCCAAATTCGCCTCCCGGAGAAAAATTTTTAAGTGTTATAAAATGATTAAAAAAAATTTTAATTGTTAATTGTTAATTGATAGAGGATTGTTAATTGTTAATTGATAGCGGAGAGTTAATTGTTAATTGATAAATTTATCTTAGTTTTTCGATTACAAATCTATTATCCCGTTCAGTAGTTAAGGTATACAGTTTAATAAAACTACTATAAACACTATTATCCTTTAATTAACGTTTTAAACGCATGTTTTAAATGTGTAGGTATAAGAAATCTTAAATTTTGTAATAAGTATCATCTGGAATTAAAATTTCAAGTGTATTTTAGCGCCTTAAATTAAAAATTTTCTCCCCCGGGGGCATTCTGCCCCCCGGACCCCCCTGACAAGGGGCTCTGTCCCTTGACCCCGCTGGGGGGCTCTCGCTCCCCAGACCCCCGTATCTGGGGGGCTGCCGCCCCCCCAGACCCCCCTTTAGGGTTAGTAGAGCCCCAGACCGCCCCGCCCCCCCGAAATGAAATCCTGGGCACGCCACTGCAAAAGGGGGGGTCTGTCTAACCCAAATTTTTATCTTTGCCGACCTAAAAGAGGTGTCTAGACCCCCCTGGCTACGCCCATGTATGTATATAATCTTTAATTAAATATAAGATTATGGATTAAAAAGTTTGTGATACTTGACTTTATAATCAAGACAATAATATTATTATTCTATTATTACGTAATTATTAAAAAAAACTATGATTTCTAATCTAATTATAAAAATATATAAACACATTATTAATAAAAGAATTAAAAAATAAAATTTCTAAGTTGCAATAAGGTCTTATTTCAATTTTACACAGTTTTAAAGCGTTTATATGTTTGTTTTACGTTTTTTACGCGTTTTAAGCCCATTTGAAGGCAGCGCGGAAATATTGGGTACACCCCCCTCAAAATTTGGGTCTTGCCGGACACCCCCCCTAAAATTTGACCCCCCCCCCACCCCCCCCCCAAAATCCGAGAGGCTGCCCACCTATGCTTCGAACCATACATGGGCACGGGGGGGGGGGGTTGAGGGGGAGTTAACCCCCCCCAAATTCTGAGAAGGGGGGTTTAACCCCTCCACTCAGAAGTGGGGGGGAGAAAAAGTTAACCCCCCAATTTTGGAAAAATGAAGAAAAAAATGTCTTTAAAATGTCTTCTAACTGCCCCCAAACTTAAGTTTTGAGGTCAAAAGGAATGTTTTAAGCAATAAAAAGCTCAAAAATGCTATAAAACGGGCTTTTTGACCTAAAATTAGCGTTTTTTACCTATTTTTCCTTCAAAATCGAAAAACGATATGGGTAAAATGCACTCCAGAAAAAAAAACGATATGGGTATTTTGCGTTTCTCGGATTTTAACCCCCCCCTAATTTGGGGTTTAACCAACCCCCCCACTCCGGACCAACTTGCCCATGTATGATTCGAACCGCCCCTAAACTTAGTTTTCAGGTTAAAGTGACTGTTTTAAAAAATAAAATGTTAAAAAAGGAAATTAAAAGGTCTTTTTCATCTGAAATTAACATTTTTTTACATATTTTTCTTTTAAAATTAAAAGAAAAAATAAAATACACCACAAAAGAAAAACTACATGGGTAAAAACTGTGTTCCTTGGATTTTAACCCCCTCCTCCCAAATCCAAATTTAACCATTTCCCCACTTCGAACTAACTAGCCTGTGTATGGCATACATAAGCATGAACCGGTAAGCTATGGGGGGTGGCTACTGGCTACCCCAGGTAAATGGCCCTTTAAAAGTTAGGGGGGGGTCCCGTACCCTTCCTAGCTTTTTAGAAGGGGTCGACTCGAGGTAGACCGGTTTAAAATCTAGGGGGGGGGTCCGGTTTGCAAACAAATTTATTTCCAATCTTTGATTCAAAGTTTTTAGCACTAATATAGAATTTTATACACCAAAATAGGACAAAAGTATATACTGTACTTTTTACTACAAAAACGTGTTTGTATGTGACAGTAACAGTAAATTTTGACCTAGATTTAGAGGGGTCTATTGAAAATTCCAGAGGGGGATAGGGTGTCAAAATAAAAAAAATTTTGAGAAAGGGGAGGAGTTTGAAATTTCAAGGCTAGGGGGCTACCGCCAGTAGCCGGATTTCAGTTCGGGGGGGGGGGGGATTGCCGCAGAAGCGGCGCGAAGGCGGAGGGAGGCGGAGGCTAAAATTTTTTATATGTACCAAAAACTGCTTACAAATCGTCCCCTGATGATCGCGTGAACATACATTTCAATTTTGTTTTTTTAACTAATTTCTATGCAATTTTGTCTGATCTTTAAAATTAATCTGGTTATAAAATTGTTTATAACAAAACTATCTATTGCCTGATGTCTTTAAATTTTGCGCATAAATATGGTTGAAGTCATAATAACAGAAAATATTACTAATAATAATATAGAAGTTTGACATTCCCCCGTAGCGGGAAAAATTTTTATATTGATTACTTTATGGTTTTAGAATGTTGCAATAAGATTTATATTAAATTTTATAACACAGTATTCGAAAAATAAAAAAGGAAAGCTATACAAAATGTCACGCTTCGCCAAGAAAGGAGGGGGGATGGAGAGAGGCGGACTACTCCACAAGTTTAAAAACCGTTGTAAAGGGGTTTAAAACGGCCATTATCAAACCTATATATCTCATAATATTATGAGTTTTATTTTTAACCTGTATATAGTATTGCATTAATATCTAAGGCAAAGGCATATGCCTTAGCTATGTATTGAATGGTACAATCTATCGAAAATAAAAAAACTAATATAAATGATCAATGTACACTTCTTTCGAAGCGGGAAAAATTTCAGTTTTTGGGTATTTTTATGTTTTTGGAACGCATCAGGAATGTTTTTTGAATTTATATTTGTGAAAAAAAATTTTCTCCCAAAATTAAAAAAAAACAACGTATTTTCCGCTCCGCTTTCGAAAAAATCTGGCTTTGCCGGATTTCGGGGAGTGGGCGCCCCCCCCCGTTTACGCCACTGACTACCGCCACTATCATAGTGCCACCGCCACTATTCCGCTTTACGCCCTTATCGTGGGGCTAGTAAATTATCTCCGCTGGACCTAGGCAAACGGTAGGTCGCGCGTTTATTTTAAACCTTTCACAATATTTTTATCTGATTACAATATTATAAGAACAGGGTTTTAAAAAAGCACTTTTTTTTTAAACAGTAGGTACTCTCTAAAAATTCTTTAGTGTTTTTTTTCTCACTCTCAATATCCAGGAAGTTGTTCAGTGCACCAGTTGATTTGGTTCACGTTTGTTAGACGTAATGAATGATAATGTTGGCTGCCTTCTTAATCTTTTAACAGTTATGTTATGTTTATCAGTAAAGAAAACCTGCAACGTGATTTTAGACCAGTTTGGTTTAAACTTTAAAATGCAATATGTAGTTATCAAAGGTAAGAAAAGTGAGAAACTGGGAGGCAGGAGCAGCGTGGCGTGGCGTCCACCCCCCCCCCCCCCCTCTTAAGGTCGAAATTTGCCCCTCCCCCTCTTAGACGAAAATCTAGGGGAGCCATAGGTGAGCAGCCTCTCGGATTTTGGGGTGTTATACTATACCCGACCCCGAAATTTGGGAAGTGTCCCCAAAAATTTTTTGGGGTATACCTCAAATACCCCATTTTTAGTGTTTTTAGTACTGGGACCCAGTGGCGTGTAGCCAGGGGGCGCGGGGGGCGACCGCCCCCCACTCCCCAAAATCCGGCGAAGCCGGATTTTTTCGTGAGGGGGGACCCTTACGTTTTTTGAATTTTGGGATAAAAATTTTTTTCTTTATATATAAATTCAGAAACATTTCTGATGCGTTTCAAAAGCATAAAAATACCCAAAAAACTGAAATTTTTAGTGGGAATGTACACTTCCCAAAAATTTTTTTGGGAAGTGTACATTAATTATTTTGTTAGTTTTTTTTAAATTTCAATGGACTGTACCATTCAATACATAGCTAAGGCATGTGCCTTTGCCCCAGATATTGAATGGCAATATAATAGATGTTAAAACTCATATATTATAAGATATGTAGGTTTGATAATGGCTGTTTTAAACCCCCTAACAACGGTTTTGACACTTATGGGGTTGTCCGCCTTTCCACCTCCCCCCATGGTGAAGCCTGGCAGTTTGTATAGATTTTTTTTACTATTCAAATATTGAGTTATAAAAATTTATTACAAATCTTAGTGCATTTTAAAATCAGAAATTAATCAACATAAAAATTTTTCCCACTACGCGGGATGGTCAGATTTATATATAAACAGTAAAATTAATATTAACAGTAATATTTTTTGTTATTATAACTTACACCATACTCATTCGCAAAACTTAAAGACATCAAAAAATAGATAGTTGTGTTAATTATAATTTCATCGCCTGATAATTTTGAAGATCAGACATAATTGTGCAGAAATTAGGTAAAAAAACAAAAGTAAAATGTATGTTCACGCAAACACCAGGGGACGATTTTTAAGCAGATTTTAGTGCATATTTTCAAAAAATTTCGCCTTCGGTGGCTGGAGGGTCACCCCCCAGACCCCCAAGCCGACGTTTCTCGTCGGCTGGCGCCGCTACGCGGCGCAGGCGGCGACGCTGCGCGCCGCTTTTGTGGCAATTTTTCTCTCCCCAGACCGCCCCCCTCGAAATGAAATCCTGGCTACGCCACTGCTGGTAGGGACCCCCAAATTTTAAGGGGAAGGGTGTCCAGGGTACAACCAAATTTTAGGAGAGGGTATCGGCTATAATCGGGATTTTTTTTTTGGGGGGGTATAACTATACATGAGCAAGTTGGACCGTAGTGGGGGGGGGGTTAAACCCCAAATTAGGGGGGGTTAAAATCCGAGAAACGCAAAATACCCATATCGTTTTTTTTTCTGGAGTGCATTTTACCCATATCGTTTTTTCGATTTTGAAGGAAAAATAGGTTAAAAACACTAATTTTAGGTCAAAAAGCCCTTTTTATTGCATTTTTGAGTTTTTTATTGCTTAAAACATTTATTTTGACCTTAAAACTTAGGTTTGGAGGCAGTTAGAAGTCATTTTAAAGACATTTTTTTTCTTAATTTTTCCGAAATTGGGGGGGTTAACTTTTTCTCAACCCCCTCCCCCACTTCTGAGTGGGGGGGGGTTAAACCCCACTTCTCAGAATTTGGGGGGGTTAACCCCCCGTGCCCATGTATGGTATAACGCCAACCTCCCCCCCTGCCCACCTATGGGGAGAGCCTTCGCCTTCCCCTCTCCCCCCTCTAAAATATCCGAATTTTACCCCCTTACCACCATAGGTGGGAACAGTCCGAGAAGCTAAGGGGGGTGGTTACCCTTGGTAAATCGAATTTTGAATTCTAGGAGGGGGTCCGGACCCCCCTAGCTTTTTAGGGGGGTCGTCCCGGGGTGCAAAATTTTGAAATCTAGAGGGGGGTCAGGTGGGATCTGGTGTCCAAAGCAAAACAGTTTTAAACCATAATAACTTTAATAATAATTGTTTTTTGATAGGATAATACTACATTTTATTGAATAAAAAGCGATGTTCTGGTGTAAAAAGCGTGTAAAAACATGAATATGTGTTAAAAATTCATGTTTTTGGAAGAAAATTTAGTATAAAAAGTACCTAAAATTTTCTTGAGAGGGGGGGGGTTCAGATTTCAAATTCTAGAGGGAGTCAGGGGTAAAAATTCAGAAATTTGGGGGGAGGGGCCCCCCTAGACTTTTGTCCAGGGGTCCCAAAATTTCGAGGCTAGGGGGGGGTGGACTCCACACTGCCCCCCCCCTTTCTCACTTATGGGGGAGTGTTTACCCCGGGTAAATGACATTTCAAAATCTATGGGGGTCCTAGGAGAGTCGAATCCTTCTAGGTTTCTTGGGGAAAGATTGACCCGGTGTGGAAGATTTTGAAACCTAGTCGGGGGGTCAGGTGGGTCCAATGTTCGAAGCAAAATAGTTTCAAACCATTAAAGGTTTTATTTAATAATAATTTTTTTAAGATAATACTACATTTTATTGAATAAAAACGCTAAATATAGCACCA
>JASAMX010030027.1:0-15700 GCA_030248175.1 Microlaimidae sp. YZB2_3 | reverse complement strand
TATGTATTGTACTTGGTTCAGTTATTATATTGTTCATGGCTGTTATTTACTTTGAATTCTGAAAGCTTCCCACATTTTGGGCGATTGTTTTTAATAAAAAAGAAGAAAACTGTACGAGAAGAAATGTAAAAAAACAACCATACATTATTTTGTAAACATAACATTATTTTTGAATAATATTTTTAAACAAACAAAAATGTAAATTTAAAAAAAAACAACACAGTAGACGTGAATTCACTATAATAAAATTGTTTAATAACAAACGTTTCTCCCCTAAATTCGTACATATTTTTTTTTATTCTTAATAAATCCTAAGCAAAAGCGAGGCTCATTAGTGAATTCAGGCGCTTCAATTTAAATAAGTATATAATACACAAATACATAAAACATAAGTCTTAACTTACAATTAAAATTAATTAAAAATAAAAAGCTTGAGCTCACTTTTAAATCAGATTAAAGTAAATGACTGAATTTAGTCAAACATTAATAAAAAATGTTTCTAGTTGGATCTTCGATAACTAAGGTTTATTTTTTGGTTCGCTGGTTAATACATATTTACTGTACCAAGGGGTAAAGAATCTAATAAAAGTATGTCATAGCGGTCTGCAGCAGCGGTCATCATAAAATTCAATATGAGCCGCATGTTCGGCCTAGGGCCGCATGTCCGGCCAAGGGCCGCATGTCCGGCCTAGGACCGAATGTCCGGCCTAGGGCCATATGTCCGGCCTAGGGCCGTATGTCCGGGGTTTTAGGGCCTAGCCTAGGGCCGTATGTCCGGCCTATGGCCGCATGTCCCAGCCTTAGGCCGCAAGTTCGGGCACAAGGGAGCAAATTTTGCTGCATTGCGTTCTTGTTATTTTTACCATAGTGGTGTGGCGAGCGAAATTTGCTCCCTTGTACCCGGACATGCGGCCCTAGGGCCGGACATGCGGCTCGAATTGGATTTTATGATGCACGCTGCTACAGACCGCTGTGGCATTGCTTTATTAGATTATCCACCTTTGACTGTTCTCTCGTTTTACAGTCAGTCTTAAAGACAATCGCTAGAAATGCGGAACCTTTGATCAAGTTTGAGACAAATGAGATTATAATGTCATCAATATCTAAGAAAAGTTGACGTTCTGTTTTTCTGATATTCAAAAAACACATAAACATATTTTTAAAATAAATAACAGTTTTTTTAATTAACAAAATATTATTTTCAATTTTGAATTGTTGCAGAAAGTATAAAGTCAAAAAAGTAGTTTTATGGTTTTCATGTTCGCATTTTTTCTTATTATTTTTTGTAAAAAAAATTTTTTTCTAAGAGTATTTTGTTTAATTAACTTTCTATTATATTCCTTTGATTGAAACCGAAACCTTACGGAAAAGTTTATATAAAAAGCCCTCTTTGTGAAATGATATTTAATTCATGAATTTCGCTTACTACTGTTATTGAAAATATTATTGCAGACATAATTATATGAACTTCGGTTGACTTAAATATATTTTCTTAGTTGATTTGAATTTTTTTTGGTGTTTTATTGACCATTATAACTTAATATATTAACAAATACAATCTATGTGATAGTAAAAGTTTTGTTATATTGTTTGTCCTATATTATTGAATTTTATTGTGTTGCACAGATTCAAAAAAAAAATTATATATGAAGAAAAATACGAAAAAATTATTACGGCTTATACTATTTCTGTATGTGTGTGTGCATAAATTTATTTAAATTCTTTGACTTTTATAAAATTACTAGCTGACCAACCATTAATGTCTGAATTGTTGATTTACTTAATTTCCTGCATTTTTGAGGTTATGGTTATTTACTTATTTAAATAAATGCTGCAGGACCAAATTGTCAAAATAAAATATACAAATAACAGTAAAACAATATTCAAGTCTGAAACAAATAAAAATAGATTAAAAAACGCGAACGAAAAGGAAACGAGACCTGGGTTTGAATATCGATATGGGCAATTTTTGTGTCTTCAAAAACAGTTGTCTTATCTAGTGTTGTAAAAAGTAATGATATTTGATTATTTTAAGTAAAAGTCAAAGAATTTAAATAAATTTATGCACACACACATACAGAAATAGTATAAGCCGTAATAATTTTTTCGTATTTTTCTTCATATATAATTTTTTTTTTGAATCTGTGCAACACAATAAAATTCAATAATATAGGACAAACAATATAACAAAACTTTTACTATCACATAGATTGTATTTGTTAATATATTAAGTTATAATGGTCAATAAAACACCAAAAAAAATTCAAATCAACTAAGAAAATATATTTAAGTCAACCGAAGTTCATATAATTATGTCTGCAATAATATTTTCAATAACAGTAGTAAGCGAAATTCATGATTAAATATCATTTCACAAAGAGGGCTTTTTATATAAACTTTTCCGTAAGGTTTCGGTTTCATGCAAAGGAATATAATAGAAAGTTAATTAAACAAAATACTCTTAGAAAAAAATTTTTTTACAAAAAATAATAAGAAAAAATGCGAACATGAAAACCATAAAACTACTTTTTTGACTTTATACTTTCTGCAAAAATTCAAAATTGAAAATAATATTTTGTTAATTAAAAAAACTGTTATTTATTTTAAAAATATGTTTATGTGTTTTTTGAATATCAATAAAAACAGAACGTCATTACTTTTTTCTTAGATATTGATGACATTATAATCTCATTTGTCTAAACTATCTCAAAGGTTCCGCATTTCTAGCGATTGTCTTTAAGACTGACTGTAAAACGGAGAACAGTCAAAAGCGGATAATCTAATAAAGGTATGTCACAGCGGTCTGTAGCAGCGTGCATCATAAAATCAAATTTGAGCCGCATGTCCGGCATAGGGCCGCATGTCCGAGTACATGAGAGCAAATTTCGCCACGCCACACCACTATGGTAAAAATAACAAGAACGCAACGCAGCAAAATTTGCTCCCTTGTGCCCGGACATGCGGCCTAAGGCTGGACATGCGGCCATAGGCCGGACATACGGCCCTAGGCCGGACATACGGCCCTAGGCCGGACATACGGCCCTAGGCCGGACATACGGCCCTAGGCCGGACATGCGACCCTAGGCCAGACATGCGGCCCTAGGCCAGACATGCGGCTCATATTGAATTTTATGATGCACGCTGCTACAGACCGCTGTGACATACCTTTATTAGATTATCTACCCTTGGTACAGTAAATATGTATGAACCAGCGAACCAAAAAATAAACCTTAGTTATCTAAGATCCAACTAGAAACATTTTTTATTAATGTTTCACTAAATTCAGTCATTTACTTTAATCTGATTTAAAAGTGAGCTCAAGCTTTTTATTTTTAATTAATTTTAATTGTAAGTTAAGACTTATGTTTTATGTATTTGTGTATTATATACTTATTTAAATTGAAGCGCCTGAATTCACTAATGAGCCTCGCTTTTGCTTAGGATTTATTAAGAATAAAAAAAAATATGTACGAATTTAGGGGAGAAACGTTTGTTATTAAACAATTTTATTATAGTGAATTCACGTCTACTGTGTTGTTTTTTTTTAAATTTACATTTTTGTTTGTTTAAAAATATTATTCAAAAATAATGTTATGTTTACAAAATAATGTATGGTTGTTTTTTTACATTTCTTCTCGTACAGTTTTCTTCTTTTTTTTATTAAAAACAATCGCCCAAAATGTGGGAAGCTTTCAGAATTCAAAGTAAATAACAGCCGTTAAAACCAGCGGTTTCGATAGTCCTTCTTAAAATATATAAGTTTTGAGCATTTGGCTTTTCGAAATCAACAAAATCATTTGCTTATAAACAGAAAAAACTTTTATAGTGGGAGCTCCTCTGAACCAGTCAACCAACAGTCTGTGGGATCTTCGAGATATTAATGTGCATAATCTCCTCAACTGTTTTTGTCTCGTGCATAAAATAAACTGTGAATAAATCATATAGCATCATCGACCTAATAACACACGCCCCAGCAAAAGTCCCATTAATATTATTGCCTCGCACATTCTCGGAAAAAAATCGCAGCTCGGAGGCTACTAAATTAAGCCAATAAATTTTCTTTTTCTTCCACAAAATTTTTATCTTATTTTTCAATTGTATGAACGGGAAATAAAAGTTATAAGTAGCTGTTATAAGTAAACAAAATTTTTTGAAATATAGCATTGATCTAATGGATTATGTCGTTGATTTATGCAGAAAAAGAAAGTCACATCTACTGTAATAAAAAAGTTTAAGATGTCAGACGAAGCTTACTTGCTTACGCCTGAACATTCCAACAGAGGGTCCTTAAACTAAAAGCCCCTTTGCAAAAAAGGATCGTGGAATTAAAAACTTTTAGGGATCCGTTTTACCAAATTTTTTTAAAAAGCCCAATGACGTAACACGCGGCCCACCTAGTTCCGAAAGTAAAAATTGCTAAAAACCATACCTATAACCCTAAGCGAAGCCCCAAATCTAAGTCAAACCAATATTTTCTTAAAAGTTCTGAAAAATTTCCGACGGCTCTAACTTGTCTATACTTGCCGCTCTGAAGACCCCGTGGTTTCTGTCTGAGTAACCACCGTAACCGGGATCTAGGTTCTTATAAAATGTTTGGGATCTCGTGTTATGAATATGTGGGTTCCAATAGAGCTTTCATAGAGATGGGGGTAAAATTTTAACGACCGGGTTAACATGCATAATTTTAACAATTCTATGTATAGTTGCTCCACTGCAAGGCACTTAATTTAAGTGCTTTAAATGCGAATACAAGATGGGATTTTGGCGTAAAAATTTTATTTACAATAAAACGTGTGACCGGTTTCGGTTGTCACCCACCGTTCTCAAACACAATAAAATAAATAAACGATCGGTACATTTTTAGTATTTCATAAAACATTTTAATAAAACGAAAAAAATGAGAAAAAATTTTTGAATTTTTAATTGCAAAACAAATTTCGAATTTACCTCGTGTTTTAGGATTTACAGGAGCGCCGGAGCTTCAGTTAGGGCTGTGTCGCAGAATAGATCTTCCCCCCTATTTTTCTTCCCCCCGGAAGATTTATTGTAGTGCGCTCCAGAATAGATCTTCCCCCCGGAAAATTTAATCTGGTGCGCTCTAAAATGGATCTTCCCTCCCGGAAGATTTATTCTAATTTACGCCAGAATAGATCTTCCCCCTCAGAATAGTTATTTCCCTGGAAGATCGATTCTGGTTCAAACACCAGAAAAAATTTTCCCCTTTTAAAAATTTGCATAAATTTCAAAAATGATACGCGAGAAATTTTTAGGGCAAATTTTAAAAACATAATTTTTAACACAGAAGGTTAAAATGTTACATTTAGAAAAAAATATAGTTTGTTTTTTGTATTTTTATATAAATCAACTTTAGCTTTAATTGTTGTTAATTCAAAAAATAGTTGAGCATTGACATTAATAATTAAGTATTATTTAGTTGGTTTTCGGAGATAAAAAAATACGTTTGCATTAGTTCGTTTGTTTGAGTATGTAAAAAATATGCCATAATTAAATAAACTGAATATTTTTTTAAGAAAATTAATATGTGTGAAAAGGCTTTTTTCTTTAAGTTTATCAATTTTTAAGACAAAGTATAATAAAAAAAGACATGAAAAAATGACACCAGTTTAATTTCTTTTCGATCAGTATTTGATTCATTATTTACCTTTCAGTTTTTGCTTTTTATAAAACATAATATATAGACAAAAATTGAAATAAGAATAAATAAAAATTAGATTATGAGTATCCATAAGTTTTTAGTTTTTTTTATTTAAAAGTTAGTACGAAAACAAAACAATCTTCTTCATGTTCAGCAGTTAATTCAACATTAAACAGGTTTAAAGTTGTTATATTTGTTTTCGTTGTTTAGGTTAGGTTGATTTTTCGGTTTTGCTTAGGCTTAGGAAAAAAGTTTTTTTGTCTTTAATCAGGAAGTGATATTTTCCAAAGATATGCAGAATGTATTTTTCTGGCGCCGCCAAACTTTCCTACGAGCTCTAACTTTTTTCATAATATGTTGCTTAATATTTTAAACGGTTAATATTTTGAATTTAAGTTTTCTGCTTAAGTTTGCTTAGGGTTCACATTTTAGCTTTATAGGATCGAAATCCTAATTTTAAGTAAAACATTCAAAAGGTGTTAATTTAAAAAAGCAAGTTTTTTAAAAATATTTCGGACATCTCGAATGTTTGATTAGAATAAAATTTATTTTTTTGTGTTTATTACCAATTTTTTGATCTGAAACCTCGAGTATTTTTTATGAATTTTTTTTTATTAAAAGAAATAAAAAACGAAATGACGCAAAAAACAAAAAAGGATGTTGTTTTTAATATGCAAATAATTATTACATGATTTATAGCAAGGGGAAGATTTATTCTAGAGTGAACACCAGAATAAATATTCCCTCTCTGTTAAGAATTTTATGCAAATTTTTGCTGTATGCTTTAACACAAGGGGGAATAAATATTCTGAGGGGGGAAGATCTGTTCTGGCGTGAACCAGAATAAATCTTCCGGGGGGGAAGCTCTGTAATGGGGGAAGATCTATTCTACGACACCGGCCTGTATCAAGTGGAGGGGCATAAAATATTGACCATAAAATATTTGACGCCCCGATGGGGAAGCGGGATCGGTTATTAGAAAAACCCAGTAGTTTATAAAATGTAGTCAGTCAAATTTGGCCGATTTTACAAGTACACGAATTTAATTTAACTGCAAAGTTAGCTCCCGGAACGCTACAATAAACATTACAAGACCAAACACTGAAACGATTTGAAAATGGTCTTTTGATGTTTGCAGTAAAAGTTTGGATCTAGAAAAGAAAGTGGACAAGACATATATTTAACTTATTACCCTAGTCTTTTATGTTATGAAATTCAAACTATAATCATATATTCAGTAATTGGCTTGTAGTTCAGCAACAATAAAATATAATGTAAAACAAGGATGGCAACCGTTTTGCTGACATGCACATTAAAAAAAGTAAAACGTTGGCAGCCAAACTTTCTTAGCGGAAAAAAAGATTATACTCAAATTTTTTTAAAAGCTATGCGTTTATTTACAGAAAAGGGGTTTAAGAGTGGCAGGTTTCCTTAAGTATGACCGAGCGAGGTTATCAATGCGTGAAAGGGCCGCTCGGGCGCTAAATCCTTTTTCTTTATCTTATCACTTTCAGTGATAAAAGAAAATAATAGGCCGCAATATAAAGTAGATGATCATCCAAACAAAAATACTCTCAGAAACCCAAGACTCAATTCTTTGGATCAAAATTCAATATTCACTCGGATTACAGCTTAAAGTTTGCAAGGCTATATGCTTTAAACTAAGTAAGTAGAAATTTATAAGTATACTACTGCAACAAAAATAGAATTCACCTGCAGCTTTTATGAAAATAGAACCTGTAGCTTTTATGAAAATGCACGAATATTTTAATATGCTATAATTAAGAGTAAATAAACTGTAGAAATTAAGTTAAGCGTTATATATATTACAATTGTTACATGTTGAAAAGTTCGGTTGCTTCTGCTTCTGTGTAATTTTAAGTAAAACCTTAGTTTTCACATCGCAAAATATTTAGCACAATTTGATGAATTAGAAATATATATTTTATTTTCTTACAATTTTTTATTCTGGAAAATACTTTAAGATTACTAGCTGCAAGAATATATAACACAAGAGAATGTCCGACTGTACACTAAATTTTTGATCAAAATTTTGCAAGAAAAGTCGCACTTTCAAATTCGTGTGCGACTTTTCTCGCAAAAATCCGTCATTTTCTGCTAGTTTTCCCGTGCTGCGAGTTTTAACACAGTGTTAGTTTTCTCGCAATGGGGACTGCGCCTTCTTTTGCATTGGTTATTCTGCTTTAGTCGCACTGCGATTATTTTTGCACTGCGAGTCTGGCTGCACAACAAAAAAATAAAAACAAAGCGGAGCAAAAATTTTGTGTTTAAATGAGTAAAAGTCGTTTTTTACGTTAAGATGTCAAAACTTTTTAGTTTTAATGAAATAAACTAAATTTCCAACGTTTTAAATTTAAATAAAGCTAGATTTGAAGTGTCTTACTCCATTTAAAATGACTACCGGCGTCTGTATTTTTTTGTTGTGCAGCCAGACTCGCAGTGCGAAAAGAATTGCAGTGCGACTAAAGCAGCATAGAGTGCAAAAGAAGTCGCAGTCCCCACTGCGAGAAAACTAACACTGTGTTAAAAATCGCAACGCGCGGGAAAACTAGCAGAAAATGCGGATTTTGCGAGAAAAGTCGCACATGAATTCCAAAGTGCGACTTTTCTCGCAAAATT
This sequence comes from Microlaimidae sp. YZB2_3, assembly GCA_030248175.1. NCBI lineage: Eukaryota > Metazoa > Nematoda > Chromadorea > Desmodorida > Microlaimidae > Microlaimidae sp. YZB2_3. The sequence goes on along the minus strand of JASAMX010030027.1, from coordinate 7,404 downwards.
TGGTCAAAAATTCAGTGTACAGTCGGACATTCTCTTGTCTTATACATTTTTGCTAGCTGTAACCGCAGCCGCTATTTCATTTTATATTTTTTAAATTTTTGTTTTCTTAATCAATAATAATTTTTGATGTCAGTGTTTATTTCAACCACTTGGGTCGAACAAGCATCTATTAGAAACAAAATTTAGATTTATATTAAAAAAAAATTGAATAATTACATACATTTAAAAAAAGGACAGAAGTTAAAAAAAGAAGATATCTGCATCGCCAAAATATCATTTTTAAAAAAATTACAGAAATTAATAAAAGAAGATATTTCCAACGCTAAAATACCGTTAAAAAGTGTACAAAATTATTTTACAAACAAACCTTTTAAAAATTCATTGTAAAAAATTTATTGTGAAAAATTCATTGTGCAAAAATAAGTACATAAAATTACTTTTAAAATTGCAAGCAATTAATTTTTAATGCTCCAAATAAAACCTAAATTGATTACATTTTATCTATTTCACATAAAGCTGCGTATCTTAGGAACGAAAGACAAAACTCTAGCTTAAACCTTTCAATAAATTGAACTGTTCAATTTAACGAACGGTAACTGAGCGGTATTAAATAATTTTACACATTCTCACTATTTGTTAGGAAAAAAATGCTTATTATTCATACATAATCAGGCGTAAAAAATTCAAGGAAATATTTTCTGTGGATTTGAAGCTATGTCTCTGTTACTAATTGCTGAGCTAACGTTATTTTTTTATTCTGTTTTTGTCTGATAAATATTTATAATTAAAAATAGAGAACACTAACGTTATTTACTGACTTTATTTCAGCCATAACTTAAATTTGGCCGTTAGCTCTTTAGCTTTCCACAAGCAAAATTATTTCCTAACGATTTTTTATTTACAATGTAGATTTGTGCATCAGTTTACAATGTAGATTTGTGCATCAGTAAATGGCTGAAATTAAAGCTCTTTGAATTAAATAAGGCTTAAGATTCTTCGAAATTAATTAAGTAAATAGAAAAACCATAGAATATGTCTTTGTTGACTTGCTTAGGTTTTAAAAGTATGAGCATAAGATATAAGAACAATAAACAAGATTTCCACTTTAATTAGCAAGCTTCTTTTGTCAGTTATCTTGTTGTTTCTTCCACATATAGATAGATATATAACATAGTTTCCATTAAAAAAGCAAAAACTTATGAATAAATTTTGACAGCTAATTATTTAAAGTAATTGAGGAAAACGCAAGAAATTTCAATGCGTTCTAGTGGAAATCGAATTCTTTTTTAAGAAATAACTAACTGTGATACCATCTTTTGGAAAAGTTTTGAAGTTTTTGGGCCAGTCTACTAAATTAACCAGTGGCGCATTAACTATACGTTCTATTTTAGCACGTTGTTAAAACTCTTGTTAGTGTTGTAATTTATTTTATTTTTTTAAAGAAATTTTATTGTAATTTTTGTTTAAATGGGATAATGAATGTTTTTTTATCTATATTTGTTTTTTATACATGCTAAAAAATCCTTAACCCCTAGTTAGGGTTTTTTTTAACTCTTTAAATAGTGTTCAACCAACATGCATGTGAAACAAACATGCATAAATTATAAAAATATCAATTTATGGAATTTAAAGAAAAAAGAAAAAAATACAAAAAAAATAATTTAAATATTATTGAGTTTTTTTAAAACATTGTGCTAACAGATCACGCAGCTAACTCATATTTAGTTAAAAACAACTGTCAATATAGTTTTTACTTTTGTTTTTTTTTAACCAAATTTCTATTCAATTTCGTCATCTCAAATTAATTTAGTGTCAATTTTTTATCATATTCAAAAACTTGATTAATTAAAAAAACTAATACTGAAAATTCAGATTATTTTTTTATGCGATTGTATTCGTTTTACACGTTTGTGGCTTGTGGTCTGGATAGTTGTTAGCTATAAGTCGAAAGAGTTAAAATAGTTTCGAAAAAGTGCATAATATGAACAAATTAAAATTTAATTACTTACAAAAACCTTATGTAATAAATGAAAAAATAGTTGGCTAAAGCTAAAGTCTTCCAGGCTGAAATTAAGGGCGTAACCGCTCTCCGTCAGGAAGAAATAAACAATAAATGCCGAGCGAAAAAACTTTTAAAAAAGTTTTCAGCGGTTATGTAACCAATTATTATTAAGTTGCGTCAGGTGTTTCTCTGCACGTGATATTTTCTCAAAGAACGAGTGGTTACTTTATTACCCCGCCATTTTCACCCTGATAGAATATATTTTTAGTTTATTCACTGATATGCCCGGTTACATGTAATTTATAAGTTTGGAAACAAGTGCTGTTGAACAAACAAACAAATAGATATGCTATGAATTTAACATCCTGCAAAAATGGAGAATCTTTAAATTAAAACAGTCAAATCGCAGAGTTTTTTTTCACAATCTCGGCAATTAATTTGTCAAAACTTACAACAGTTGTTTGATGTTTTTATATTTCATAAAAAATGGGATACAAAATCGGTGATTTTTTTCACTAAAACAATAGCATCTTAATTTTTTTTAAATTTGCAATTAAATCATCACAATCAATACGTCCATTCAGTAGAGTTTAAAAATATTGGAAAATATTGGAAAATTTTAGAAATTTGGAGCCACAATAAATAAGAATTTGAAAGTCTAAATAAAAAAATTTATTGGGCTTAGGTTTAGCTTTGGATTTAGATTTAGGCATTGGTTTTAGTGACTTTTACTTTCGGCTCCAAATTTTCATTTTATAAATCCAAGCTTCTCATTTACCGCTCCAAGCTTTTTATTTTTGATTTCAAGTTCCCTTGGCTTCATTGGTCCTAAATTAAACCCAAAGGCTGTCTGAAAGCGACAAATCTAACAAGCCAAAGGTTTTTGCATAAAATCTATAAACAAATATTATTTTCAAATAATGTTTCTTCAGTTTTTTTGCTTTTTCTTAAAATGATAAGTCGATTTGTAATTTGCTTTTGAAATAATTTGCATTTTATTTTTTTATTTTCCTATTTACAACAATATTATAAAAATAACACAGTAAACAAGAATGAATTGCGGTTATTTCTTAAAAAATAAGCAGAATTAAAAATGATTAATATAATTCCAAATAAAAATTAAACAAATCGCGATTAATTGTTATTTTTAAGGGGATTTTGTCAATTTTAGTAATGTTTTAGCCATTTCAAATAATTAAAAATGGACTTCTTGGAAGTTTTCCATAATCAAAATTAGCTAATTTATGGACCAAAATTAAGTTATATTTGCAGTTTTGAAGTATTATCAGAAATTTGAGGCCGTTTGGAAGACTCTAAATTATTTTAAAATGAAGTTTTTAAGGGGTTTTGGCAAAACACTTTAGTTTTTTGATTTGATGCTACTTGATGGCATTTCGGTTTAGTTAAAAATTTTATCAAAAACGGTAGGCAATAAAAGAAAAAAAAATTTCTCGAAATTTTTTAAAGACCCTTCCTTTTTTAGCACTTTTTGTAAGTATCAATTTTTAAAACCTTTAGAAAAATTCCAGTACAAAAACTTTGAAAATTTTTTTTCTTAAAAATATGATACAAAAATTATCAAAATCAAAGACAAGTGCACCTTCAATATACACAGAAACAGCTTCAAATCTATATAAGGCTGCTTAATGGAGGATATTTCAGATGGCAGTCTTTTTGCCTTCCACATGCTAATTGTTATTTAAAAAGGCGTTATTACATTACTTTTTTTGAGTGTTATTTGTCAATTTTGCAAAAAAATACAGACGGAAAGCTCAATTATCAACAGATTTTATCATTTAAAAAACACTAAAATGCAGCAATTAAATTTTGAATAAAATATTAGCAATAGCTTTTGCCTAAGTGGTGTAACTTCTTATAAAGTTCCATTGTTCTTTCTTTTTTTAAATTCTTCATTTTATCATTTTGCTATTTTTTTAATTTTTAGATTGTTTTATGACACAGACATTACTTGCAAAATCACTCAAAATAAACATTTTCGTTCAGAAAAGTGTGTAGCACCCAGAAATATTGACAATTTAAAAGAAAAATAAACGAAGAGACAGCGATAATTGCTTCTGGCAAGTCAGTTAAATACCCACTTAATCCTCAACTCTGCATTTTTTTCGTGGAGACAGGTATTTATGTTTCCCCTAAAGCCGCTGCATCACGCTATATATCATAAGACTGTGCTTAAAAAGATTCTTAAGTTTCATGAAATTTCTTTACATATAACACAATTTTGTTTATATTTTTTGTTTTTAAAATGATTTTGTAATTATCCGTATACCAATCTAATAGTCTTAAACGTCTGGGTATTTATTAAAATAACAGTGTCTGAGCAAACTTTGAACAATCACTGCCTTTAAAAATTGTGCTACATAAGTTTATGTACAATAATTTGTAAATCGTAGAGGTTTTTTTTTAATTCCTGCATTAAAAAAATGAAAAGAGGTGTTTGACTCTATGGAACTGAGAAAGGGGTACTAATTTTGGGAACATGGACCTTAGAAAAAACAAAAAAAAACTTGAAACTCTAATAAAATGAATGGGTGGGGCTTGTTTTAAGTTCAAATTTTCAGCTCCAAGTTTCTCACTTTCAGTTTAAATTGGTTCAGGCTACAAGATCCCAACTTTGATATAGATTTTAGCAATTTAAAGCTTGCGGTTGCAAGTTACGTTTTTTTAAAGCTTTTTTTTTTAGTTTGATTGTTGGAATCCATTTAGACTTCGGAAAAATAAAGTTTTCTTTTGTTATAATAATTTTAAACTGTTTCCAAAGATTTTTTCCGAAGATAGTTATGCAAAATGCATTTTTGAAGCACCTTTTGTAAGTGCCTTGTTCTAAAGTTTGTACGAATATATTTTTAAGGTTGAATAGACACAGCTAAAATAAACAGATGTTTACGTTACTAATGGTATCAAGGGTATTTTCAAGAAATATTTAAAAATAAAAAAAACAAACAAAAATTACCAAAACAACAAATTTCAAACAGCAAATTTTTTATAAAAATATAAAGAAATGACATTTGATACCAATGGCAACATTATAAAATAAATTTTACTACAGCTTTTTGCTTATATAATATAAAACACCCGGTTCAGATGAGTAATTTCTAATATTCATAGTTGGTTAATTAGTTAAATTGTGAATTTCTGTATAAGGTTAAAACAATAAAATAAAAAATAACTCTATAACTAAGATAAAAATAACTAACATGATGCTGCTTTATAGACTATTCTGAATAAGGGTTTTTTAGTGTAGGAAGAGGGTAAAATGACAACTAGCGCCAATCCTATGTAGGGGGAAATTGAGAAACAGCGAGCGATGAGTACATTTTACGGTTTTAAATATTTCAAATATTTATAGCTCAAAATCTCGACTCCTTCCCTTAAAAATTTCTTAAATACTTTTTAATATTACAAAGGCAAAAGCATTTTTTGTGGATTTTTAGTTTTTTGCCGTTTCGTAGGTATGGCGCTGTTGTCGCGCTTAGTTTCCACTTTTTTAATGTTTTAATTAAATAAGATACTTCTATTTAAATGTTTGGAATGGAATTTTCAAAATTACTTTTTAAATTGTAAATAAATTTACAACCAAAACATTAAAAACACTATGTAGGTTTGAAATTAGTTTAAAGCACAAATTTTAACTTTATTTTTGCTAATTCGAAATCATTGTGTACCAAAATACTATTTTAGTGATGATTTTTATAACTATTGCAATGTTAAATAAAAAAAACAAAATTTATTTAGGACGAAATGATATATTAAAGCCCTTCAACAAAAGCGAAACATATCACCGCGTAACAATTTTAATTAAGTATAGATTTAAACTAAAAAAAAAACTAAAAAGCTATCATTTTTTTTTAAATTTATTTTTTTTCTTTTTGTACCCTTTCTCGTATAGTAAAAGTAATTGTCCATCATGCAGTTTTTTATGTTTTAAAGTGATGTGTTTTTTATAAAAGATACTGTTTTAATTTGAAACCAAACATAAAAAAATCATGTTGTGCGTGCGTGCGTGTGTGTGTGTGTGTGCGTGCGTGCGTTTGTGCGCGTGTGCGCGTATGTGTATGTGTATGTATGTGCGCCTGTGTGTTTCTGTGTGTCTGTGTGTGTATCTGTACGTATGTGTGCTTGTGTGTGTGTGTCTGTCTTAGACACATCACACACACACATTACGTGTATTTATATATAGATATATTAAATAGACTAAAACTCAAAACAGTTGGATAATTATGGTAATATATAGAACTAATTGCAGACAAATTGTACACTTGTTTTTAAAGGTAAAAAATAAAAATTGTACCTAATCAGCAAAAAATAAAACATTTATTTGTTTTAGAAAATAAAACATCAAATATACTTAAGTTTAAGGTGCTTATAAACTATTTTAAATTGGATATTGAATAAGACAGAAATGCACACGTGTAATTTTAATAATTTGTGAAGTTAGTAAAATGATTGTTATTAGAAGAAGAAACTTACTTACTAAAAAAATATTACATTTTAATTTTGAACTGCGAAATTGGTCAAATATCAAGATTTGTAGGGTTCAAATTTTGTTTTCTATAAATACTTTAAAAAAGTGACATTAATTTATTAATTAAGGCTATATTAAGGTTACATGCCAGTTGGGAATATAAACTGCCACAAGCAGGAACGAGTCAGAATGGGGTTACAATATTTTAAAGCAGTTGACAAGTGTACACTGTAAATAAGTGTGGAGTGTGAAGCTCAGGTTAAACCTGAACCTTAAATACCACTAAACAAAAATTACATCTATGGCAAATTGTTTCAAAGCGATTTGTCTATATTCAAAAGTGCCCGTGTCGCAGAATAGATCTTCCCCCTTTCTTTCTTCCCGATTTATTCTAGTGCGTTCTAGAATAGATCTTCCACCCGGAAGATTTATTCTGGTGCGCTCTAGAATAGATCTTCCCCTCGGAAGATTTATTCTGATTTACGCCAGAATAAATCTTCCCCCCTCAGAATAACTATTCCGCCCGGAAGATCTATTCTGGTTCAAACACCAGAATAAATCTTCCCCCTTCAAAAATTTGCATAAATTTCAAACATGACACGCGAGATTTTGTTTGGACAAATTTTACAAACATAGTTTTACAAAAATAGTTTTTTTTTGTATTTTAGTGAAAATAAACATTAATTTTAATTTAATTAATTTTAATGTTATTTATTCCAAAAACAGTTCAGCATTGACATTAATAATTAAATATTATTTAGTTGGTTTTTGGAGATAAAAAAAATACATTTGTATTAGTTCGTTTTGTTCAAATATATAAAAATATGATATAATTAAATAAACTTATTTTTTTAGAATATTAATATCCCGAAATAAAGGCTTTTTCCTTTGAGTTTATCAATTTTTAAGACAAAGCATA